>PVIR01020502.1:10922-30648 GCA_004026965.1 Petromus typicus | reverse complement strand
CTCAGCTTTTTTTTTTGTCTGAACAAGCTTTTCTCACTCTTCATAGCCTGTGGTCTGAAATGTACTAATTCTGTTCATAACTCAGAATATTTCCTCTTTTTTTGGTGTTTTTTAACTTTGGTAATATGACCGTAGTTTCAATTTGCATATGAGGAGGAGCAAAATAAAAACTTGAAGCATAAAAAATTCGTTTAAAATTAGGTAATACATTTATATCAGTGCTCAGAGGAGGAAATTGAAATTTAGAAAAGTTAAGGGCCTTATCCAAACACAATTAGAGGTAATAAGAAGTCAAGCCCTATAATTTCCTTCTCATCCCTCTATCACAATGCATGGGAAGTGCTGATAAATGTCCAAATTATGAGTGTAATATCTTCTTGTGTTATAGGCAGTGCTTGTATATTTTGGTTCACTATCAAATTTCTTTATCTTGCACTGAGACTGCTGACTTGAGCACTGTTTTGACTCCTAATGCCTGTCGCAGTGCTGGGCTGCAGGAGACCAGGCAGAGAGGTGCAGTGAATGAGAGTGACTAAGGACTGATAAGTACAGATTATTAATTCTACATATAGTTCCTATCCTATTAAAGATACAATTCATTTCTAAAATATAGAAAAACTTATACATTAATGTTTTTTAAAAAGAGTCTTTAAGGCCGGGGATTTGGCTCGGTGGTTCTAGTGCCTGTCTTGCAAGCGCAAGGACCCGGGTTCGATCCCTGGTAGCCACATACCATACTGGGCGTGGAGACTCACACCCCAGCAACCAGTACCACATACCACAGTGCCGGGTGTGGTGGCTCACGCCTGTAATCCCAGCATTTGGGAGGCAGAGGCAGGAGGATTGCTGTGATGTGAGTTTGAGGCTGAGCTCCGGGCCAGCCTGAACTACAAAAGCGAGACCCTGTCTCAAAAAAGAAAAAGAGTCTTTAATATGGCTTTAAATAGTACTAATTTATTTAACTAATTTCTAAACTTATATGCTCACTGTTCTTTATATTTTTAGACTATAAACTAGAGAGAGACAATAAACATGTAAAATATATCTTTTAGGGATAAAAAATATTGTTAGTGATGCTTTGTGTTTATTTTTGTACACATTCATTTCATATCAGGATCATTTGAAGACTTTAGAAATATGGGCTTCTCAGAAATATACTCAGGTATAAACTATGGGGTCTTATTTTTATTGTTGGAACTTAAGTGTAAGTTCCATGGACACAATAACTCTATTTACATTTTCCTACTATCATATCCCAGTTCATTATTCATACAATGTAGTACATCTGTATATTAAATAAAATGATAGTGAACATTTTAATTAATTCAGAAACAATTTTGTGAAAGGGATTCACTAACTTAGGGAATAATTTTATCTTTAGTTATAATTTATATGTGAGTAAATCTAAAAGATTCTGCAGAAGAGATGGGTTTTGGTTATAAATTTTTAGTACAATTTGGCCATTACTTGGTAATATTTTACCAAAAGCAAAAGAGGAAATAAAATTTAGAGAGACATCATAAAAATGTTTGTGGAAAAATAGGTAAAGTATACATCTGATACATTATAGGCTAGAAAAAGACTACTAAGAAACAGGATGGGTAGCTCGGTGAGGGGTTGTATTTCATCAACTACAGATCAAAGTAGAGAATGTATAGAAATAAAAATTCTAAGAAGGAATCACACAGATAGGTATACTTATCACTAAATGGGCAAACTAGGAACAGTTTGAATTAATGATCATGAAAATTGCATAATTATTTTAGACTATATATTCAAATATTTAGAAAGTCTTATTATTTAGCCATATTTCCTCTACCTCATGTTTCCTTTTGCATAACTTCTCCATAGTATTTCTCTTCCTAACTGTATTCTTTTTTTAAGTTTTATTTTATTTTGGCTTTTTTTAGTGTTTTGAGACAGGGTCTCACTTTGGAGTTCAGGCTGGTCCTGAACTCAGCCTCAAACTCTGTAATCCTCCTGCCTCTGTTTTCCTTGTGCTGGGATTACAGGTGTGAGCAAACATGCTCAGCACTGCAGTGTGTGGTACTGATTGCTAGTGAGTGTGAGTCACCATGCCAGGCGTTTCTAATCCATTCTTTATATGATTTAATGTGCCAGATTTCTTCCTCTGTATCTCCATGCATTTAATAATTCTGCTTGAGCATTGAAAAATGGATTTTAGCTATATTACAATCATCATGCAGTACCAAATAACAGACCTCATTATGATGGCCCAGTTACAGAAATATAACCTATGTTATTTGAGCAGTGAGCAGAGAAGGCTGATGTAATTGACTAAGGAGACATGTGCATTTCTGAGATAAAGGGAAAGATACACAGCCAACAACCTCTATATTACTTGGGAAAGCTCTAGTGTGTCTTGGGGTCTGTACCTAGTTTTGCACCATCTAGTTTACCCACAGGGCTTCTATATTTTATAGCTGTTCCTGAAATGTACATCAAATGTACCTACTGCCCTTTGAAATTGTTTTAGCTTATTTCTAATGTTCTAATAATAATTTATTAATAACTTCCACCCGTACTTCTTTAATACTAAAGCTATGCCTTTTTAAAATTATCACTCTTTCTTCAAAATGGAAAATGAAAGTTCAATAAGATTTAGTGAATACAATTAGGTTTATCTTATTTTTAACTCATTTTAACATCAAAGATTCATTCAATGTTTTTCTTTGGGGAGAGATAATATTCTGCACAAAGTACTGTTTATTAAAAAACAGCAGAACCTTCTTTTTATCTGTGATTCTTTTTCAATAACTAATTAGCAGATATAATACTTTTTAGATTTATGAGAATGTTGAGTAGATTGAGCAGAGATTTATTTACTCACTGTACTTCCACCTCTCATTTTTGCATACAGTTTCTCCTATTATATCCATGTTGTATTAATGTGATATGTTTTATACACCATGAGTGAGTATTAATACATTATTATTACCAATAATACATAGTTTACATAGAGTTTCAGCTCATGTTGTACAGGTGAATTAGTCTTTCATAGAACTTGCTATTTCACAGTTGCTGTATAAATGATTTTGTCATTAATTACTTAAAGTATATCAGAAATAAATTCTTGTAATACCTTTTAACTCTTCTTATTTTATGAATGCGTATTTGTTGGATAAGATCTTTTATTTGTCGCATCTGTAGATCCATGTAACATATTTTGATGCTTTCAGTTCTCTAGACCTCCACTGCCCTTCCCTTTCCCCTGTCCCTGATCACCTCTCCCTCTTTTTCTTCATGTCTCTCTTCATGTTTTCTCTCACTTCCATTATATGAAATAAAATGTGCAATACTTTCCTTCAAATATAATTTATCTCACATATAATAATGATATCCAGCTCCAGTCATATTTCTGAAAATTTCATTATTCTTGTCACTGAATAATACTCTATTGTGTATGAACATACATGTACACAATATATATATATACATATATATACAAGACACATAAAGGTACACTATATATATACATATATATGTATATATACATATATATATACATATATAGACATACATGCACATACATGTACACAATATATATATACACATATATATACAAGACACATAAAGGTACACTATATATATACATATATATGTATATATATATACATATATATATACAAGATATACATATACATCTATACACACACATATATATATATATATATTTCACATTTTCTTTATCCATTCAAACTTGATGAGCATCTAGGCTATCTTTATGGATTAGCTTTTTGCCTTATTTCCCACCAAACATTAGCATTCAGGTTTCTGCCATATAGAGCTTCTTTTGGGAAATATACCAAGCACTGGTGTAAGTGAATCAGAGTACACCTTTATTTGTAGCTTTTGAGAATATTCCTTATTGATTTCTAAAGTACGTGCACTAATTAACATTACCACTAATGGTATATAAAGGTTTCTTTTTAACTCCCTACTCACTATTCTTGTTAATATTTATTGATTTCTGTTTTTTGTTTGTTTGTTTTTGCGATAACCATTCTGCAGTGGATGAGATGAAAATAGCAAGATAGTGTTGATTTGTATTTCACTGATGGCTAAAGATATATAATACTTTTTCCATACACTTTCTGACCATTTGTACTTCTTTTGAGACATGCCGATTCAGTTCATTTGACATTTGTTTATTGGTTCTTTTGATGTTAATCTTTTTGTGTCTTTTATAACAGTGTGCCAGAGTGTAAATGGCAAAGATTTCATCCTTCTTTTCCCCTGTAAATTGTCCCTTTAATCTTTAATTCTTTATTTTGTTGTACTGTGATTTTTAGTTGGACTGTTCCTTTAGTATGAGCTTTTTTTTTGTATTTAATACATTTTTTAAAAAATTGGCTTCTATGAAGATTAAATTTTTTCAATTCTGAAAATCAATTGTTTTCATTTATATAATTTACTATTTTTTATTTTGAAAAATTGTTCATGCCTTTGATACCTATCCTGTTATTTTCTTAACTGTAATATTCATGTGTGTATATATATTATTGTTAAAAGATATGGGTGAGGTTTCACATAAAGATTATTTCCATATAATTAAATCACTATATTTTCATAAATTATTTATGCAGTTTTTGGACACTTTCCCTCAGAAAATCATATACATGATCAATGCCTATGTTTTAAGTAATTGTCCTAATTTACATTTATTTCATTTAAATTCTGGTGTTTCCTAGCTCTAAAAGAACTTAAAATTAATCTTATCTCCTGTCAGCTATGTTTAAATATTATTAATTCCATTTTTTGTAGACTGAGAAATGTATCTTGTTTGATAGTTTTTCAATATTAATGTCTTCTTTTAATATCATTTCATTATTCTGTTAAATTAATTCTGCCAGCATTAAAGGGATATTTGGTTCTATACTTTCTTTTTAAATCAAAACTCTACACTGATAATGCAAGTAATATTTTTGCCTCCCTTGCACAACTTTTGTCAAATTCCAGTATGGATTAAAGAAGGCATTCCTGTGTGAAAAGCTCTCTGTTGGAGGAAGGAAAAAAAGCATGATTGCCATTGACATAGCCAAAGCCTCATCAAAGCACATGAATAGAGACCTAACACTGCAGAAAAATTTAGAAAGTCATCAATTGGGTTAGAGCATTACTCTTTTCACTAGAAGAATAAATTGTATGAAAGAAAAATACAGTGAAGAAGACTAGTTCACTCACTCAGAAATTTACACATGCACCTGCATAGAGGCAGTTCTTAACTAAGAAAGTGTATTAGAAGGCACTTTCTCTTAAGTGGATCATCACAGCATTTAGTATTTACTAATATTAATATATGAAGTAGCTTGAAAAGAGAACTCACAACCCTTGTCCAGATCCTATAGCTAACAGTAGATAATGAGAAAAGGAAAAATTAGCTAGTTAGACAAGTATGATATCAATAAAATAACTCATAAAATTAAGCCTACAAATGTCTTCCACCCACAAATAGAGACCTTATAGGACTGGTAGAGTATGCAATGCTAGTGGAAAAAAATGTAATTGGGAAAGGCTATTTTAAAAGTATTATTTTCCTGAATTTTCTGAATATGCATAAACAAGGTAATATCTTTGATTCTATGGACACATTGAATCAAATAATTGGTTTCTGAGAGTGTTGTCTTGTGCTTTGTAGGATATTGAGCAGTACTCCTGGTCTTTTTTCACTAAGCATCAGTAAATCCCTGCCTCCAAGTTGCAATAATGGAATGTCTTCAGACTGCTGAGTATTCCTTGAGATAGGTGCTAGTGGTCTTCAGGGTTTAGCGTTATCACATAAATCAATGTTGACATATTCAAAATTTGAAATCATAAGTATCCATATTTGTAAGTCGCAATATCACTTCTAGGAAAACAAACAGTAAGCCAGGTAATGTCTATGGTTTTAAAATTTACCAGAAAGATGGTGCTTCCTTTTCCCAGTGGTATAAATAGTGAGTACTAGGCTCAAAGTATTCCATACATACTTCAGACAGAAAAGAGTTGATAGCTGTGTTAGAAAATTCTATGCAGATTATTTTCAACAGCTGTGGCAAAGATGTATGTCTCAGCATTTTTTGAGAATCACTAATTTATATTAATTTTATTTAATTTAATTCCATTATCTTGAAAAATGTATTTCATGAAGAACCACAGTCAAGAAAGTAGAACCTTGAAAACATACTCCCAGTGGTGCTGCACTTTCTCATCACTGCCAGCTAAAGCTTCCAATGCTGTCATCTTGGTTGAGTGCCCTTCTCTTTCTATCGTGGCCTCTTTCTGTGGAGGAGGACTTCCTGTTACTCCAGCTTCACTCTTTTTATCTGAGACTCAGCTGAGCCATAGACTTGTTGAGGAGCAATTCAAGTTACAGTGAAACAGTTGTCATGCTGTAATTTTTCTTGTAATTCTTCTAAATGGTCTACCTACAATGTATAAAACATTCAGACCTGTACATTTTGGATAAATCAGGTACCATGATAAATTGTTGTGAGCTTTAATTCATCCAATATGTAAATCTCTATTTATAAAATATATAGCAGTATTATTTTACAAATATAATAGGGAATGAGAAACACTAATAAAGTATATGAATCAATATAGTACAATGTAAAGTTTAAATTTTAATAGTATAAAACTTTTTATCTCATTCTATTTTAAAATAGAATTTATTTTATTATTTAGGGACCTAAATATTTATATTTATATTATTTATTATTTATTATTTTACAAATATAATAGGGATGAGAAATACTAATAAAGTATATGAATCAATACAGTACAATGTAAAATTTAAATTTTAATAGTTTAAAACTTTTTATCTCATTCTATTTTAGTGAAAACAACTTGATGGAACATTTTTCTTTGAAAATTTAGCTTAAATACTTCGTGATACAGCAATTCAAAATTTCAATTTGAAATTTACTTTATTTTGACATATAAATGGTGATGATCACTGTTTTAAAATGTGTATCAGGCCAGGAATTTAGCTCAAATGGTTCTGTGCCTACCCAGCAAGCACAAAGCCCAGTTCGATCCCCTGTACTGTGACACAAATCCAAACAAAATAAAAATGTATATCAATGGCTACCATATAAATTAGGAAATAAATTTCAGGGACATATTCACCATTATTAGCACTGGATATAAATCTATATTGGACATAACATTTCTAACATTTTGAAATTGTTGGCTAATTTTGTCAAGTACAATTATTTGGCTATTATTTATATCTAGTACAATACCTGAAGAAGGCATTGTACTAGAATAAAAATGTCATCATGGCAGAATCACATTATTAGTATTATTTGTAATTCATACTGTCTTTTCAGAAATTTAAGCCATTTCCTTTTTTGAGGATTAGTTTTATTTAAAACTAAATAATATAATCCATAAATCCACTTAACTTGTAAAAAATGAATGTTAATGTTGTATGAACTATGGAAAGCTGATGAAAGTGTTAATATTTATATCTCTGAATTGTAGCAATTGTAATTTTTTTCTTTTATTGAAATATGTATTGGTACATTACATATACACATCATGATTGCACTCCACAATGGAGATTTGTACCAGTATAAGACACAACTTAATTCCGTTAAGTTTTTGCCATAGCCCTACCCACCTTACCGCCCCCTATATATAAAAATTTTGTTTCTTTTCTTTTTTGTTATAATCTCATTATTTTTCCCCCTTCACTGTATTTCACTTTGAGTATTTTCTATTTCACAATATATAACAAACAATTCTAGGACTCATTTACATTTTTATTTTCTCATACCAGAGAAAAGATGAGATATTTACCTATCTGTGACTTATTTATTTCACTTATGAGGATATCCTCAAGGTATGTCCATTTAAGTACAAATAATTCAAACTTATCATTTTTTATGGCAGAGTAATACTCCATTCTGTAGAAAAACCACAGCTTTTTTATCCAGTCTCCAGTTGATGGACACTTGAGTTGTTTCCAAGATGTAGCAATCATAAACTGAGATGCTATAAATGTGGGTGTACATATGTCACTGTGATATGAGTGTTTTAATTATTTTGTGTATATACCTAGCAGAGAAATGGCTGGGTCAAATGGAACCTCCAATCCTAGCTTTTTGAGGATTCTCCAAACTGATCTTCACAGGGCATGGTACTGGAAAAGTAACAGATCTGAGGATCAATGGAGTAGACTAGAAGATCCAGAAACTACTCCAGATACACTGTGCCACCTTATCTTTGACAAAGGAACCAAAAATCCTCAATGGAGGAAGGATAGCCTCTTTAACAAATGGTGCTGGAAAAACTGGGCTCTAACCTGTCAAAGACTAAAACTAGATCTAATTCTTTCACTGAGTACCAAGCTAAAATCAAAGTGGATAAGAGACCTAAATATTAAAACAGACACTTTAAACCTGCTGCAAAACAGATTAGGTAAAACTCTTGAAGCACTGGCTTAGGGAAAGACTTCTGGCACAAAACCTCTATAGCACAGAAATTGGCAGAAGAAATCAGCACATGGGACCTCAGTCTTTTAGAAAGCTTCTGCACAGCAAAGGAAACCACCAACAATGCAAAAAGGCAGCAAACAATGTGTGAAAAAATCCTTACCAGCTGTTCCTCAGACAAAGGGTTACTATCTAGAATATATAAAGAGCTTAAAAAAATCAGCCCACCCAAATTTAAAGACCCAATTCAAAAATGGGCATCTGAAATAAACAGATATTTTTCAGACGAAGAAGTAAGAGCAGCTAAGAAGCATATGAAGAAATGCTCAACATCATTAGTCATTTGAGAGATGCAGATCAAAACAACACTGAGATTTCATCTCACTCCACAAAGAATGGCTGACATTTCAGAATCAGCCAGCAGAAAATGTTGGCAAGGCTCTGGAGAAGAAGGAACCCTTCTCCACACTTGTTGGGATGGTAGACTCATACAACCCCTGTGGAGCACTTGTAATTTATTGTTTAAAAGATCATACTGTAGTCAGTATTGGGAGACACGAAAATCCATCTAAACAGTAATTATTAATAAAATATAATTATTAATATAGATGTCATAATCAAGGGAATGAATTGTCCCTCACTCAGAGCCATGAATAGCAAACCTTATCTTTGAGTGCACAGTCTCCTTAGGGATCCCTGGAGTATGGATTGTTTCTTTTCATAAGTCTTCTTTTACTCCTTTAATGAAATAAACTCACTTAGATTTCATAAATTGTTAAGTTTATCTTTTATCATCATTAAATTGTCTTCTTTGTGCTATGTCTCAAATAGAAAACATGCAGAAACAGACAAGATACTGTAAAGATTTTGACTGTTAATTAGAAAAAAAATGATGTTCCCTTGCTGTGATTGAACTTAGCAATTTGTCATGATTTTCAGGAGTGAAAAATAGAAAAGGAAAACTATTCTATTGATAAACAATATAAGTATTTTAAAAGCTCAATTAATAGCAATTATCTGCCAGGGTAATTCAGAAGAATGTGCAATTCTACAATTTTATGTTCCCAACAAAATGGCAAAATCTATTTGTCCTGCTAACTTTCCTTGTATCTTCCAACATGATAGTCAGTAACTGTGGTCCATATTAGTCTGAAGACAAATTATTTCTGTTCCCACAATGCTAAAACTTGCATAAGGATTTAATCTCATAGTTTGTTAAGCCCAAACCATAAATATTTGTATATTCCCAGTAAAACAAAAATAATGAATTTTGTATCTGTTGGAAGAAAGGATGTACAATTGTAGGAAAATACAATTATCTAAATTAAGAAGGAAAAACATACACTGAAGCAAGTATATAGATTATAAGATTTATAAAGTTATTACAAAACTATATTGTTGGGGCTAATTGTATATTCCATAGAAAAGAGAGTACTATTTCCAGATTTTTTTAAAGATTTAAATTGAATTTTTAAATTGATACATAAAAATTGCACATATTATCAGGGTACTATATGGTATTTAGATGATATACTTTGTAAATTGTTTGAATCAGTTAAAAAGATCCAACTCTACATTTAAAAGTTGTTTACAGTGAAATTTTGAAAATATATTTTTATTATTATCTATTGATACCCTATTATATACCAGAACATTTTACTCCTACTATAACTGAGTATTCTCAGACAACCATTCTGCATCTCTTTCATGCTTGTTTTTATAATTATCAGGAGATTAAATTAAAAAGTTTGAAGTACTAAATGAAAATTTGTAAGGAATTTTTTGAATGAATCAATATTTTTATAGTTTTATGTACAAAACTTTTGCTCGGAACTCTTATTTATCAGATATATCACTGATCTGTTTAATTTTTTTTTTCTATTTGAAGAATTTCTTTCAGGATAAATTGTGCTAGAAACAAAAATCACTGGTTTTATAGATACTTCCACTGAATGATCTATTTTTTACCTGCCTGTCTCCCATTGTAGCCAAGCAAACTCCACCTGCTTACCAGGCTCTTTTTATTTATACTTTCCAGGCTGGAGTTTGCCCTCGCTATAAACAACTGCCTCCTCTTTAGAACCACTTAGACCCTCACTCCCCTTACCAGCACAGCATACCCAACTGTACTGACCCTTTAGACAAAAGGAAAAATCAGTATTCATAGTGATTTTATTTAAATTTTTGATGTTCATCATTGTAAAATTTTCCCACTAGTTGTATATTTAAAATACATGAAAATGTGATTTCTATTGATTTTAAAAATACTTTTCCTTTCTCATCTTGAAACTTGTGCCCCAGACAAGTGCCTTTTCTTGCTCCAAAACTACGTCTTACATTGTCTGCGTCTAATTTCTTTACTTAACCTGACTCACTTGTAGAGGATTATAAATTTTCTGAAAGCAATTAACAAATATCGCACTCTTTGAATAACCCAGTACAGGAGCAGCAGTTTGTAGGTGTAAAATAATAATTTTCTTAGAGACAGCTATGCCTTTAAATCTTTGAATAGTTTTTAAAATTATTCATAATGAGTTTACACAGTTAAAAGTAATTTTTAAAACCAGAAAGGTATATTCTTGATTTTCAAGAGAAGGACCAATTCTTATATTTATTTTATTTATTTCAATCAGTTTTTAATATCACACTCAGCCCATTTCGACTTTTTAATTGAATTGTAGATAAAATGGAATATTACTCTATCATAAAGAATAATAAATTTGAATTATTTATACTCAAATGGATACATTCATAAGTGAAATAAATAGGTCATAGATATGTAAATTCTGTATCTTTTCTCTTTAATGAGAATCTAAAGATGTAGATAACTTCTAGAATGTATGATAGATTTTATGAAATTGACTTTAGAGAAAATTATGACCTTTTTCTTAATTGCTCTGCCATAATTCATCCTTTTTATAAGATTTTTTGTTGTTAGTCTTTTATTCTCTGAATACATTTCAGTTTAAATGAGTTTTGGTCAAGTATCATGAAAGGTCTGTGTACATCTCAGTAGGGTGTGCACTGAGATATGTAGTTGGGTCACAAACTTAGAAAAATGCTGGTAGAAATAGAAGATATTTGCATGGTCTATCGTGAGAAAATAAAAAGGTAAGAATTAAATTGAAACCTGAAAATGAGTGGACCAGTAGTATAAACTGAAATAAAATAAATATGCTTGCCATTAAAATTTTTGTTTTATTAGTCAAGGTTTTCAAAGTAAGGCTTAATATTTAATTTGAAAGACATTGTCATATTGTTACCTGAAAGTCAGATCCTACAGTTGAAGAAACTGACAATGCGCCATGGTTTTCTGTGTGTTTTTGAGAGAAATATTATTCTGATAGGACTTACTGTCAATCTTATGTAGACATTTTGTTGCAAAATGATAGGTTTTCTTAGTGATTGAATACACTTTCAGGTATGAACCTGCGCAGACACCAAGATGGCAGTCGTGCCAAACTAATACTAATTTATTTATATCATTATATTGGCCTTGTAGTAATATATTTTTTCCTTCCATCAAGGTCATTATTCTTTTACAAGATAAACAGAGAATTCTGGATCAACTGCAAGGAATGTAGCTTTCTATTTCTTACCTATGTGAAATGTTTCCATCTAGTTTGAGCCTTTGAGATTTTTTCTAAACCCTCAATCCTGGCCTGAACTTAGTGTAGGTCCTGAACTTACATAAGCGTGTGCAAAACAAGTTATATTCTCTTAGGCTGTAGCCTGAAACCATAAGAATGTTTGTTTGTTTCCATAGTTTATGATTAAGAAAATGAAGGAAAAGTTGAGGAAAACTATCTTACTTGCTTTTTTGTGATCCCCGTTGCCTATCTTCCTGTCTGCTAATGTCTAACTTGCTGAATATTATTAGCACAAATCTACGGTATAAATATCAGAAAATGATTAGCATAATGTTCCATCATCATTTGGTTAAAAATTAGTTAAATAAGTTTATGCAGTAAATTTATTTTCTGCAGTATTTTAGTGGGTAATTAAATTCATGCTTTCAGCTGTCCAAAGAGTAAAGATTCTAGTGCTGTTCTATAATTTTTTCACAAGTCAAAAAACTAAAGGAGAGTAAATATAGGGACTAAGTCTTGCAGTTCAAAAAATAAATGATCACAGTAGTCCTGAGTACTCTCCTAATTTTTGCTGTTATTTCTGGCAAGTAATTTTTGCCTAAGCACTTCAGTGAAAATCTATTATTGGAATATTATTGGCAATATCATTTAACAGGGACATTTTAAATTATGGAATATGTTTTTGTATATAATATTGCCACCATTATAGATGTTGCTTAATAAATATACCTTATATGGCAGATATCATTCTAAAATATATTCACATATATGAATATATATAAAATAAGAAAATATATATGTAGTATGAGACAAATCTGGTATTCAGGTGTATAAAAGTAGTGAAGAAAAACAGATTAGTCTCATTAGATCACACCATTACCCTAGTAATTTATTTCTCTTTTCAAACTGATGATTGTGGAAATGAGCTTCTTGTTTCAAACTCTCAGTCAATGATTATTTGTCCTCTTGGAAATGAATTTATTGAAAGGAAATCAATTATCTTCTAAGGAAGAAACTTCTTTCCTCCAAAATTTTAATTGTAGAAAGCTCTTTATCATAATATTCTTTACTTGTTTTCTTATAACTTCTTCTTCTTCATGTAGAATATTTCCTTTCCACACCACAGAAAACACTCTAAAATCTTGTTTGTATGTCAGAGATTCAAATATTAAAAATAAACTATTACTGACTCTTCCTTCCACCTTATATTTAAAAATATTTCCAAAACTTTTATCTCCTCTTCAAGTAACACAATCGACCAACCTCATCCATAGTTGTTGTTCCTTTCCAAATCACACCCTATTTGTAATGTTCTGAATCTTTTGGCTAAACTTGTACAACATACTTTGTATTTGTAAGAGAATTATCATGTGGATGCAGTGATCTATATCAGACTTTGGCTCTTTGCATCCCTCTTTTTTTTTATCAAGTCTTTATTGTACATTATGAATACTCATCATCATTGCATTCAACATTGAGAGTTTGTACCAGAATATGACATGGCTTGATTCTCATTTTTTCCCCTTTCCTCACCCACTCTGCAACTCCCACCTTTTATATACATAAGCTTTGTTTCCTTTTTAAATTATTATAATCACATTCTTTTTCCCCTCCTTATTTACCCCTACACCCTACTTCCTTTTAAATATTTTCTATTTCACAATATCAACTATGTATACTGGAACTCATTTACATCTTCATTTTCTCATCCCAGAGAAAAAATATATTTATACATCTGTGACCTATTTATTTCATTTATGGAGATGTCCTCTTACAACATTTAAGAACTTCCCTCTTCTTGTCTCTTGCAGTACTTCTTGAGATTATAGTTGTATTTATCAGAGAGAAACCAAAAGACATAAATTCACACCATCTTGCCAAAACAAGAAGTCACAATAAACTTTCAACTTCCTTTATCTTAAGACTCATTCCTTTCATCCTATGCTTTGTTGTCACTGTTGGCTTTCTCTAACTGAAATTTCACTTGTAATGCTCTTGACTTAAATTTCCTAGTTACACCTCATTACCTAGATGATTACTTGCAAACTCTTTAGAGTAACCTACAAGGTTTTTTATTTTGGATTGATTTTTCTTTGTCATTTTATTTGTTTTAATTCTCACCTCTGCCTATCTCAAAAACCTAACATTATCCAATGACCATCCTATACTTGGTTAGCATTGTAGGGTGTCTAGGACACTCTGACATGACCTGGAAGTTCTTCCCTCTACATTTGTGTGTTTTTCTCTTTTGATCAAACCTTCTTCCCTTCTTAATCAGTAGGTCCCATTTGGACAAATGGAGAACATATTTTGACTTTAAAGTGGGAATTTTAATACAAAAAAACAAATGTAAAGTATCTAAAGGGCTGACAGAACAAAATGATAGGTGAACTGATTAAGAAACATAACCACAGGAGTCACCCCCTGGAGGATAATTGTGGGACAGTTCTGAGGAAAAGCAACCCTGTTTGTTAATGATCAATTCAGCAAAATACTTTTTAATAAATGACTCTATAATGTAATGATTCATTTCAAAATATCCTTTCTTTTTATAAATACTCAGCTTAATCCTTAACAGTGTCACACTTTGTATAGCTTCATTTTATGGAATATCTTCATTAATCTTAGTCCAGGTCTTTATTGTTGTAGCTAGAGATTGATGGTCAGGGGAGAGTAAGAGACTAGGTCTCAAAAAGATATTCATGGAAAGTATTTCTTTGATATTTATTTTGCTTGAATACAACAGCAATTAATATGTTATTTATGCAATAATTACTTTACATATTAAATAATATACTTATATGTTGTTTATGAATATATTTTGAACTATATTCTCCTTGAATATATTTGGTAAGTATATTTTTTCTGAGGCATACATTCTTTATAGAAATATCAGAAATAATATAGTAAAAATACATTCAAAAACTTCTCCCTAAGAGTTATTTTGGTTAGATTTGAACATATGGTCACTCTTAGCAAAATAGAATGGTGAAATTAATGGGAATGAACCAGTAGTTATTCGTAACTTGGGATGATGAAGTCCCAGTGAGTGAGTAAGGCTTCCTGACCACTAGTGTTGAGTCCGCCAAGAGATGTGGACAGGGGTAGTGGTTAATTCAACCAGGACTCTGAGACTTATGCTCAGATCATAGAGTGATTCTTAGATTAAGGGCAACAAGTCATTTGCCCCTCACTAAAAACTACACATTTATAAAGTTAAGTACATTATAACTGTCTCTAAATGCTATAGTGAGCTTGAAAATGATTTCCTTTGGACAGGACCACAGGGTCTCAGGATCACTGGATAGAGTTTCAGATAGAGTTGCTTGATGTTTTAAAAAATCTAATTACAGTACTTAAAGTTCTGATTGCATTATCATTCTGTAACAGGTAAGACTGGGAGCAGAGATGGGTCCTGAGACTCATGAGCAATTACTATGTCTTCCAGAGTAACTGGGAGAGATTGGAACCCAAAGGAGAGGCAGTCATACAAAACTCCAGACGGTTTCTTGTTATATGTCCCTGATCATTGTTGTATTTCGATGACATCATTGGCAGCCTGAAGCTCTAATGAGCTCCTCTGAGTCCCGGGTAGCACATAAAGGAGGAATTCACAAATATGAAGCAGCAAAGCATAAGCTTCAAGTACTGCTTTAAATAAGAAAGGTCTGGCATCCGATGATGAGTTTGTTGGGGGCTCTTAATTGTAGAATAAAACTAAATACTGAAAGCTGTTAGAGGCAGAAAATAAGCTAGTAAGTACATATTAGATATATACTACAAGCAATAAGCACATACATACAAATAGTTATCCTAAACCAAAGAACCAAGAAATCAACTAATTAAATTTGTCTGTTGATCAATATTTTTTTCACTTTTCCATTAAATATTATTTTATTTAATTACTTATGCAATTGCCTTTAGTAAGTACTGTAAAAGCAGTACTAATGCTTTGAACATAATGTTTACTGTGATGTTAATTAAAATGATTTAATGAATAAATAAATGAAAAATTGCGCTTTGGGCAGAGTCATATTTAAATCATGTGAAATTCAGGTCTATAGCTTCTTTATTTTTCTGTCTTGCAGTGGGCCACAAGAACATTTTGAAACAATACTTGGAGGTTTTATAATTTATCCTTTATAGATTTAGGAGACCCTACAGAATCTATGGAGACTTTAAGCCTTTATTAAATATTTTTAGCTGTCATTCAAATTAAACCACAATCAAATGCCAAATAAAAGTTACTTCTGAAGAACTAAATGAGCAGTATAATTAATTTCAAGCACATTGTTCATTTTTATTATCTGAGGAGGAAAAGTTAGGCCCAGAGAACATGTGAAATGCACTGAAAGTTTCATCTAAACTCTTCTCCAATAGCATTAGCTCTCACCCTAAGGAAATGTAGGTTGGTATCTTTTTGAAAGCTCAGAATCACTTTCTCTCCTGGGTTGAGACTGGATGATACATTAATATTGCTACAATAGACAATAAATCATGATTTGTTATTTAAACAAAACAATTCTTGTGGCTTAGAGTAAAATAACACTATTACGTTTAACAGTTAACATGTTAAAAATTAGAAAGCAAAAGGTAATTTATCTACACTACTGTCACTGAGGAGTCATTAACATTGAAAAGTCAAATAGCAAAATAGAAATTTTTCAGAACTGAGACCCACTCTGCACGGGGTAATTGGACTTTTGCAATTAAAAATCAGTAAGACAAAACAAAGTAGCAATGCACAACATCATGGGAAGGGTAGGCATGAGGTGGTATGAATTACCCTGTTGATATGATAAGCATACTTGTGATCTCAAACTTGTCACTATGGGCTTCGATTTTGACAAATCCAACTGTTTCATCGATTGAATAAAAATACTCAGTCCTTATTTTTCTTTCAAAGTTTAGGTCAAATTTAATTTGATTGATTGCTGGGGCACACAGAAGAGATTTACCTTGATGTTAGATTTAATGAACTCTCAAGCTACACAAGTAGTGGCTACCGAATCCTTTTGCCCATTGATAATGTTTTTAAACACTTCTCAACTTGTGGGTTTTGAGTCCTCAGGAGCCACCGTACTCTGAAAATTTGATAAAAATTCCATTTTCAGGTTACCATAATTGGATTCATATTTTTCACATATTTTGATCTTTTAAACCTATGTTTTATGAAATGTTCCATGGATCAAGGCCATGGAGTAAAAGCATCCTTAAATACATATTTTGTAACAGTTGAAAGATTATTGTCCATTTTCTAAAATACTTTAAAGAAGTGACTATGGTCTAATAAATGTTTATATATTATAGAGAAGAATTAATGAACTTATAGTCAAAGGAATAAAGATGAAAGAAAGACTTTAAAGTAAGAAATCTACTTTAATTTTTTTGGAGTTAATTTTTTTCTTAATATAAACTTAAATTCAAATTTGGTTGGCTTTTTAATGTACTTATTTCTTAAATATGATTATGCAGTACAAACTGTAATCATACATATTCACACTGTACCTAAATATATGGGCACGTTGTACTTAAGAATCAAAATCTTCTCACCAGAAACTATCGTATAATATTATTTCCTGCAATTGATTGTGTGAAGATAATATAACAAACTCAGTTGCATGGGGCCTAAAATTAAACAATGTTGGAGAATTCGATGTAGCACTTTCACACTGGCCATGTAAGAATCTTCTATTTTCACATCTAAAGTCAAGTACACCAAAACCGCATCTTTTTCTTTCCTTTTCTTTCTTTCTTTCTTTCTTTCTTTCTTTCTTTCTTTCTTTCTTTCTTTCTTTCTTTCCTTTTCTTTTCTTTTTTGAAACAGGGTCTCACGTTGTAGTTCAGGCTGGCCATGAGCTCATCCTTGAACTCACAACAATCCTCCTGTCTTTGCTGATTGCTGGTGGGCTTGAGTATCTCCACCCAGAATTGTATTTGGTTGTATCAAATTCAGGCCCTTGCACTTGCAAGGCAGGCATCAGAATCACTGAGCTAAATCCTCAGCCCAAAACCACATTTTTTGCTGTTATATGTCTGTACTTTGGGTTACTTCTACTTAATTTTTCCATCATTAGAGATGACTCTTTCAGCTTTGCTTGAAATATTAGCAACTTTTCTAGACATGCCCACTCACATCTGATGTATAAGTGGAAGACAAAACAATATAAACTATGACATTTAATTTTGAATGGTGTCAATCATTTGTTTTATTAACATAAAATGATAAAACAGTAGCTGCATCTTCAGGGCCGACATGAGCCCACTGGGTTCTAAGACAATAACATTAAGGATACTTGTTGCCAATAAGCTTAGAGAATTCTGTTGTTTTGTTTTGTTTGCACAATTAAGATGTAATTAATGAATCAGCCACTGCTGGTCACCGCTGGCCCTTGCTGTCATCATATGGTGCCAGCTTGTGCTGTACACTGTAGGGCATGTTAGCGGTATGCCAGTGCTTGCTATCACCATTAGCCACTAGTCTTTAGCTGCTGGACTTGTGGGCTCCTGGTCTCTGGAGCTCTTCAGTCTTAACACCTCTGTTTATCCACTGTGGCCACATTCAGAATAAAAATCCTGACGTATTTACAGGACTTTTTGGTGCCCACGTTGCTTCAGAAAGTACAAGAAGGAACACCAGTGTGTTCTCTATTTCAATGGACAGGAAGAATATTTCAAAGCAGAAACGGCTCCTTGACTAAAACTCTAGGAGTCCCTGGGAGGTTCCACCTATGTAACAGCTTACAGACCTGTTTCAGGGAAAGTGAGGAACAAAAACCAGGAAATTTTTCTGGGAGGCTTGGGAAAAGGTGGGGCATGCAAGTAAGAGTCCGAGATTCCTCCCTACCTGATCTGACATTGCACGGTGCTCTCTCCTTTTCTAAAGTGTGACAGTATGGTCGTAAGTGGCAGAAGCATGAAGGGGCACCAGCAGCTTGAGGCACTGAGGTCGGAGTGGAGAATGGTGGTTTGCTAGCCACGGAGGGCACCACTGTCATCCTAGAGGACACTGAAACAAACAGCCCCAGCCCACTGCGGGGGAAGGGAAGCCAAGAGGAGCAAAGGGAAGGGCAGACAACCACAGGCTAATCCACACACTCCTACAACCAGCAGAGACGAATGAGACACGGAAGTGTTTCTCCACTATCTCAAACTATTTACGGTACTTTTACTCCACTTGTCCAGAATGCAATTCTGTAAAATCTATTTAAATGCTTCAACAAACAATTAGGAAGGAAACAAGGGGGATAAAAATTTTTGTTCAAACACGATACAAAAAACACAAAAAATGAAGATAAACATTGTATATCAGAGAAGTTGCTACAAGGCTTAGAAGTTTATAAAATCTATAAAATATAGATGAATTAATTTTATATATATATATATATATTTAATTGATATTGCCATAGAACAGAAAAAATACATCATTATGTATATATAAATGTGTATGGCTATGCTGTGAAGTATGAGAAAGTAAAACTTAAAAAATCATAATATGCGGGCCGGGGATATAGCTCAGTGGTTCCGGCGCCTGTCTTGCAAGCGCAAGGACCTGGGTTCAATCCCCGGTAACCACATAACAATACTGGGTGTGGAGACTCACCCCAGCGGCAACCAGTACCACATACCAGTGCCGGGCGTGGTGGCTCACGCCTGTAATCCCAGCACTCGGGAGGCAGAGGCAGGAGGATTGCT
>PVIR01020502.1:0-10822 GCA_004026965.1 Petromus typicus | reverse complement strand
TCATAATATGCTTAAAGCAGTGAATGATACAGAATAATCACTATCAGTATATATTGTGGTGATGTATTTTTAAAGACTCTGAAGGTAAAGAATTGAAGGGATGCTCACAGTGAAAACATCATATTATCTATGATAAAAATATCAAAGTAATATTAACATCCCAAAGAGCATATTTCCAGGATCACATTTTCCAATGAACAAAATCTTTACTTGTAAGAAGTTTTATACTTAACTATGTATTAGACAAACATAATATATGCAAGCTTTTTATGAATATAATGATCATAAAACTTAAGGAAACAAGAAACTTTATCTAAATAAGACTAATCGAAAATGGACTTAAATCAACAGGCTTGACTTAGGGCACAGAAAATTGTTACCATCATGATGTTAACAACAAAATTAGGCCATATGACCCATTAAATTGAAATTTTTGAAAATTATGGACCTCAGAACAACTTAAATCTTGATGTAGGTCTTAAATGTACAGAAGATATGTGCCTCCAAGAAGAGGATGGAACAAACATAAGGCTGATAGAAAGAATTCCGTGAAAATATCCCATTTATTTTTAACAAGTTGCTAGAGACCAAGTGGAAGCTAGTATGAAAGTATAGGCCTTAGGCCCACAGACCCAAGGAAATTTGGACTGACTTACAATGGACCTCACTGGACAATAAAGAGGAAGATGGAGACCATGATGAAGTGGGAAATGATCTGTTCTACAGAACAGATTTTCCATGGATTGGAGAACAAGTGAAGTTTTAACAAAGCTATACAAAAAGAAGAAAACCCTCTGTCCCTGGGGGAAAGTAGAAAAATGTCTTAAGACCCAAAATTTGACAATGCTTTAAATTTCAAAAGGGTAAGATCGCTGAGGAAATCTCATAAGACCAAGGATTCAGTGGCCTGAGGTGGAACCTAGACAACAGTCTTCCTTACTCCTCCATACTGCTATCGAAGCTCTGAGACTTGTTCAGATCTACCTGAAATATTCTCATGTTCTATTCTTTTCTAAATTTCTCTCATTTTTCACTCACTCACTCATTCATTCATTCAAGCAGTGTTTGGGTGTCAACTATATGTCATTAAGCATAGACTTGTAGCACTGGATGAAATAGGGAAATCCTTTGCCCACAGTGTTCATTTTTATAACCAGAGGCACAAAAATAATCAAATAAATATATAATGTACAAAAACACCGAGAGGTTAGAGAGATGGGGCAGTAAATTTAATTGAGTATTCAATAAGGCTTCACTCTGGGGAAATCCTGAAAGTAAGTTAAGGAAGGTAACCATTGTAATCCACTGTCAGTCAATCTAGTCTTTTTTGTATTTTTTTGGGGGGGGGATTTTTTTTAATTCAAGTCTTTAATGGTACATTATGCAGAGACATCGTCATCATATTCAACATTGTGAGCTTGTACTAGAATACAACACAACTTGATTCTCATTTTTCCCCCTCCCACACCCACCATGCAACCCCTGACCCCCTATATACATAAGCTTTGATTCCTTTTTTCTTTATTACTATCACTTTATCTGTCCACCATCTATAGGTTATGTGAAGCAGTCTCTGATAGTCATGTTTTAATCTAATCAGATTTTGTGGATTTCGCTCTTCCCTCCTTTCCCACTCTTTTAGAGCTAGAATACATAATTTGTATGAAATAGAGAAGTATCAGAAGAGAAAGGATAACTGTTCAATTTTGTACAATCATGTCAGATACTTTATAGACTCAGAATTCTCAATGGATATTACAAAGGAGAAGTCAGACAGTTTATCTTTCATATAAGAAACCATTTTAAAATTCTAATTAGATAAAGAAGAAATACAATTCCTTAAATTAAATTCTGCAAGCACTTCAGTTTAAAATTCCTCTTCTGTTAAATTTTGAAAAAAGCATAAAACCATATGCAGTATGTTAATACTGATACTTTCCTTTTTCTATTAGATTCCAAAGAAGTGCTGATTAAAAGAATGAAGTCTCATCATAAGAGGAAATTTAATGAGTTCTCATGAACAATTAAAAAGATTATTTGCATATTTTTAGCCCATTGGAGGAAAAAATGCAAGCAGAGAAGGTTTAGCAATAATCACTTGCTGAGAATGAGTGCAAAGGGAAACATTAAATGCCACAGGGAGCATTTCAGGAGCTCATTAGCATGCACACTGGAGTGACCTGGTTTACCAGTCCTCTGCACTTAGGCAGGTGTTTATTACAGGTGCTCCATCACTGGTATTTTTATCCCTCTGAAATAAATCAGGAATACAAAAAGACCAACATCTGATTTTGTTCATAGTAGTACATCTTGTAGCTTCTGGGAGAGGAAAATTAAATCCAGAACAAAGCTTTAGAGACAACGGATAAAACTTCTTTGAAGAATCTCATCCATGACATGTATTCTTTGTCATCTGTCCATATTCTGCTACACTAGAGTTATCAAAAATATTTGTCCCAGGGCCTAGGAAAAAAAATATAAAGAAAAGAAGCTGGGAAAATAAGGAATTTATATTCAGAGGTAATCCACTTCTTATTATGGTATCAAATAAGAAATTTCATGCAAATATCCCTAGATATATGTAGATTGTAATATCTAATATTAACATTGACTTTTTAAGGCTGTTGTAATGCTCAAAAATGTATTTTTCTAGTACTATTTCCTACATATAGAAAGAATTTATTATTTCACATCAGAGACATAAAACAATTAAATAAAAGTAAACATCCATTAGCAGAGCATCAGCAACAGAAAATACTCAAATTACTATCTCTCCTATATTATTTTTTAATTCTAATTTTTATTGGTGCATTACATATACACATCATAGTCACTTTCAGCATTGAGATTTGTTCCAGTATATGATATGACATAATTTAATTCTCATTTTTTCCCATTCCCCTACCCACCCTACAACCCCCTGCCCCCTATATACATAGGCTTTTCCTTTTTTATAACTATCACATTATTTTCCCCATCCCCTACACCCCATTTCCTTTTAAATATTTTCTATTTCACAATATCTACTTTATATTCTTAAGAACAGTATTGGCTTTTGTCACAGTTAGCCCATTTCTGCAATAGACCTGTTTCCATTTGGAACAGACAGATTGAGAACACTAAAGACTTTCTATAATATTTGCTTTTGTTGTCTCACATATCTAGTTCTCTACTCATATTATTCTTTCTATCTTCTTTATATTTTGGTGGTTCTGGGGATCAAACTCAGGCCGTCACACATGGTAAACAGAAATTCTACCACCAAGCTACCCCCTAGACCAACTTCTGCTCAGTTTTTTTGTCAGTCACAGTGATGATAGATTATGCCAAATCATGTAAAGATTTTCCTCACAAAACATCTGAGAAAAGTCTTAGTTTTTCTGCCTCAGCACCTTCTTAGGAGCCACAGTATCGATTTCAGAACATACACACATACCATGCAGGTGCAAGAGAAGAGAGATGGAAAGTGGAATCAGAGACTCAGGCAATTTTCACCTGATGGAAGTGAGAGCAGGAGAAAAATTCCTTATTTAGGAAAGAAAACTGTTCAAGGCATTTTTACTGATTATCAGAGGTCTCATACATACTCAATACCAGCTGCGGCAGGGATCTTGAGAATACATGATGAATTTGTACCATCCTCACAAGATATCTTACATAGATAGAAAATAATATGTTGATGGAGTTTTTTTGTAGGAGGAAAATATTTGAAAGTAACAGAATATCACTCAGTTATGCAATAACATATGTAATTGGCTATATATTAGTAGAATTAATGAACTCAAATTATATAAAAGATTATGATGTAGAAGAGACTCTTACTTCAATGTCTTAAAATAAGTCTTCATAAATACATTCAAAGGTGACTTTTATCTTTCAAGATGGAAAAACAACCCGAAAAGCTTGACTTTAAACTTTATAATGAAAACTTTCCAGTGTATATAGAATGCAATAATAATAATATAATGAATCCCACATAACCATCACCCTGCTTTCATCATTTCTATAACTTTTTTCCATGAGTACTGTAAAGCACTTGAAGACATCATTCCACACATAAATAGGTCTAATGCATCTTTGTATTGTTATTGGTATTTATTTCTCCTTTGACTGCTACCTCTTTGTTTCTTCTCTCCTATCTCTGACTCTTTCCTCCCTTTTCTCTACCCTTTTCTCTTCATTATCTCTCTTCCTTGATTTCCCCCTCCATCTCTCCACATCCAGCAGCGTAAATATAACAAGGGCCTATGTAACTCCACTACAATATAAAAATTAACCAGGGATACAAATTAAGATGTACCATTTAAGGGCATGTCAGGATAAACCTTTACAAAGTTGGGCTTAGAGCATTCAAACAGAATTACCTACACATATATCTACAAGTACTGACAATCACATACCTCCTTCAACCTCTAATTCATTTTCATTATCTTGATACCTCCTTTTGGCTACACAAATACTCTCTGTAATGCTCTCAACATTAGCCTCTTTCCTGAGCTACAAAAATAATTCAGACTGAGTTTAACTTCCTAGTTTTTTTAACCTACTGATTTTTTTCTTACCTTCTTTTCTTCCCGTTAACCTATCTCCTTATTATTTGGCTTCATCTCTCTTTTCCTACACCCTCTAAAACTCACAAAGAGCAAATACAGTCTGTAAGGGGTATTGACAAAAGGTGAAATATCAGTTATTTTGGGGAGGGTACTGGGATTGAACTTCGGACCTCGTGCTTGTGAGGCATGTGCCAGAACCTCTGACCTAAATCCTAGGCTAAAACCAGTTTGTATGTTTAAGATTTTAATGTTTACACTTGGATCTGTTGATTCTGTTATAACCAGTAGAAACTTTCTCCCCATCAGTGATAGGTCCACCCCCATGAAATGTAGTAGAATTTCTCCAACATTGAAAATATATATGCATTTTTTATTCTGTGTTATTAATATAATTGAACAAAAGAGAGAAGAATCAGACAGTTGATTCATTATTGTGTAGTAACTAAAAGAAGAAAAGTATTGTACTTATGCCCTCTCTTTTAAACAAAAATGTTATAACAAGTATTAAAAAAAAAAAAGTATGAACAGTTTTGTTATCTGGCTCTAAGTTCCTGACTTGCAATACAATTTGCATTCTGGGACAACATTTGCAAGTTGGATTCATTTGTTAAGTTTGACAAAGTGAATTTTATACATCTTTGACACAACTATACATTATATATTGATTGCTTTGTGCTTCCTAGAGTTCCCCCTTATCAGCAAGCTTTTCCTCCTGCTTTCTGATACCCTGCGCTCAGCACTGTCCTGTTGTATGCTGTCACACTGCACAGAGCACACTGCAGCACAATGTGACAGTGTCCGCTAGTCACATGAACTACTTCTGTGATTTGTTCGCATCTAAAAACGTTCATATTGTGAGGACCGTTCATATTTGTGAAAGTTCACAGCTTGAACGTTGTTAGTGTATATTTTTTATTTGTCTCAAGAAAATTCCTCTTCACTCAGTGTGTCCCAGGCAGTCCAAAAGGTTGGATATGCCCAAACAGCCTGTCTATCTTCTTTCTTTCTTTTTTTTTTTTTTGAGACAGGGTCTCGCTTTGCGATTCAGGCTCCACGCCCAGTATGGTATGTGGTTAGCGGGGAATCGAATCTGGGTCCTTGCGCTTGTAAGACAGGTGCCAGAACCATTGAGCTAACTCCTCGGCCCAGCCTGTCTATTTCAAAGGTGTTTCTCCTTCAAAGCCCACACATTCTAAACACAGAGACAAATGTATATGGATGTCATGCTATTTGACACCAGTTTTAAACTCCTAACTAAATATTAATCTTTTGTATTTTTTTTTTACTGTAGGACTATGTAAATACACAGGAACATTATTTCTTTTCCAGACAAGTAAGCTATGCTAAAAGTTACTCAAAACTGATAAGAAAGCTAGATTCTCATAGATGTTAGACTCATATATGTTGACAGCATGTTGAAGCATTCACCATGCAGGATTTCTGTTGTCATTAATGTCAGCAGAGCATGTACAAAGGCAAGAATAAAGAATCTGACCTGAAATGTTTAACAGCTACCAGAGAAAGTTGCATATGAATTGTCAATTCAAATAAATATTAGCAAATATAAAATTGGTCCTGTGGATATAATTTTCTTTCCCAGCTGCTGGATGGTATTGATAAGCTTGGAGCTTGTCATAAATTTCAGCTATCATATTTTTTCTCCTCATTCAGAGTTTATTGTTTTTCTTAGAAAACACATCTCCAGGTAAATCTTGCTGATGCCGGATTTTGTCTTGATCATCAGACACGTCAAATCACAATGTACACACTATGACCAACGGCCTGGCAAAAAGTGTATGTGATATTCACTATGAATCTGCTCATCATCTGGACAAGTGACACTGATATGGCATTGAGAAATTAGGCTCTTAGAAAACAAAATGAAGATACTTTCAAAATGGCTTACATTGTTTTTCCCCTTTGGTAATATTATTTCCTACTTGCAGCTACTCACAAGGGAGAGATGCATCCAAAGAAGCAAGTCTTGCTTCTTGTGCAACATTATGAACGTTGTGCTACATTATGAACGTTGTGCTTTGTATCTACTGTCCACTTGAGGTGGGAAAAAGTGTAAGCAATTGATTTCTAGAAATGAACTGAAAGGAGAGAATCTTTTATTCCAGTATGGTAGGAGTAAAATAGGACAAGAATTCTGCACATCATTTTAAAGTGTTAAAATTAGCATCAGCATGTTGGTGAGACTGTAGACTCGTACAACCCCTGTGGAGATCAGTTTGGAGAATTCTCAAAAAGCTAGGATTGACAGTCCCATTTGACCCGGCCATTGCCCTGCTAGGTATATACACACAAGAATTAAAAGACTCATATCACAGTGACATATGTGCACCCATGTTTATAGCAGCCCAGTTTGTGATTGCTACATCTTGGAAACAACCCAAATGTCCAACAACTGGAGACTGGATAAAAAAGCTGTGGTTCTTCTACAGAATGGAGTATCACTCTGCCATAAAAACTGATAAGTTTGAATCATTTCTACTTAAATGGGCATACCTTGAGGATATCCTCATAAGTGAAATAAATAGGGCACAGATAGGTACATATCGCATCTTTTCTCTGGTATGAGAAAATGAAGATGTAAATGAGTCCTAGCATTGTATGTTATATATTGTGCAATAGAAAATGCTCAATGTAAATAGGGTGAAGGGAGAAAATGTTGAGATTGTAACAAAAAAGTAAGGAAACAAATTTTATGTATATGGGGGGGTGGTAGGGAGGGTAGGGCTATGGGAAAAAATGAGAATTAAGTTGTGTGTTATACTGGTACAAATCCCCATTATGGAGTGTAATCATAATGTGTATATTTAATGTACCAATAAAGATAATAAAAAAATAAATAAACAAATAAAATTAGCATCAGCAATAACGGTGCGGCAAGCACAGAGACGCTAAATTGTTTTCTGTCAGTTTCTCAGGTGAAACATCTTTTTGTAGTGCTTAATACATGAAACCAACAGAAGATGTTTGATGAATGGGGAAATGACTAATAGCTGAGCCAAGACACAGGAGACAGAATCTGGCCCTCATAAATTTCTTTTATTTGAGAGATGAGGTTTATCCAAATTATAAAAGACAAGTAATAGACTGAACACTCATCTAAATATTGCCCAGCTTGAGAAATACAATATTAGTAATAATTTATGAGCTTCCTAGGAGCCTCCCATGATGTCCTTAATATGCATTTCCTTCTGAATTAAAGGTTTATATATTTTTGTACTATAGATGCACTCGTATATTTCTAAAAGTATAAGAAAAATCATACAATGCTTATACTTTTGAGACTGCCTTATTTCACTTACAATGCATGCAGTGTTTATGTTGTAGATTGTATCAGAATTTTTCTCTTTTCAGATGGGGTAATAATCCACTATATGTGTATATATTACATTTCCTTGACTCACTCATTAATGGATATTCAGACTTTCAAGTTTTTGACTATTGACAATACTTCTATGAGTACTAATACCTCTATTAGATTTAAATGTCAAATACTCTGCACTCTTTAGATAAATCTAATGTTAAATACATTATAGTACTGAAATGTATTGAATACAATTTACTAGCATTATGTTTAAGATAGATTGTAAATTCGTGTTTATGAAGACATTAGTTGATAATTTTATCCTTGGTTATGTAATTTTTTTAGGAGCTATAGGTATTAGAGATTTGTTGCTCTCTTAAAACAAAGCACCTTTAGTAAATTATCTTTATTCTATTTTCTATCAAATATAATTTTGTGACATTTATATTATTTCCTCCTCAAATATTTAATGTACAGTGAGTCTGAGTTTTCTTATGGAAAAATTTTTGGTAAGAATTTAATTTCTTTAAAAGAGGGATTACAGATTCTTTGCTTCTTCTTTATCAATTTTGATAGACTTTTTAAAAAAATTTCCCCTTTCACATAAATTCCAAATTTTCTGCTATAAAGTTATTTGAAGTATGACTTTGGTACCCATTTGATATCTGTAGGATCTGTGGTGATAACACATTAAGTGAACCCTGAAGTTCATGGTGTTCAATTCTTAGAATGTCTGGAAAACTTAAAATGAATATGAATGAAATGAATGTGAATGAAAATGAGTAGAAACTCAAGTAATTCTTTAACTCACGAATTATAATTTTGTACTTTGTTGTGATTTATTTTAAGACTTATCTAATTTCATGTAAGGTTCCTGTTTTTCACATATAATTTTAAAATATGATATTTACTTTTTGAGTTCTGTGAGTTTCCTGTATATGTGTTACTGTTGTTAAAATGAACAGATTTATGAAATGTAATTTGTGTACTTTCAACATTTTAAATTCATTCCAACTCATTTTGTCATGAAGGATGTATTTCTTTATACTCATTCTGAAATTGATTTTATGTTCTATAGATTTCTATTAAATCGACACATTTAGATCTGAATTTCTCCTAGATGTTTTATTAGTTGCAGTGAGAAAAACAATTTAAAAAATCTCTATTTCTCCTTTTTTTCCCATCAATTTATACATTTTGAGCTATTTTTGTCTCATTTTTTGAGCTGTAGATATTCGCAATTTGAACCTTCTTTATGAATGATTCCTTTTCATTTTTATGGAATATCCTTCCCGGTTAAGACTGTAGCTTTTCATTTCATTGATATGAAGCAAAAACTTAGTCTCATGCTCTCTATGTGGAATACTGCTTGCCATACACTTATTTTTTACATTTCTATATTTTTAAGTGCATCCCTAGTGGAAAACACATTGAAGGATTTTACATTTTTTATTCACTTAATCAATCTTTGTTTTTTAATTGTAGTGTTTAGACTGTTAATGTGCTTACTGAAAGATTTAGAGCTACCACAGTATTATAATATATATATATATATGTCTATATTTTTTCTTTCTTTTTTTTTTTGAGATAGGATCTCTCTTTGTGGTTCAGGCTGGCCCCTTAGCTCAGCCTCAAACTCACATCACAGCAATCCTCCTGCCTCTGTCTCCCGCGTGCTGGGATTACAGGCGTGAGCCACCACGCCCGGCACTGTGGTATGTGGTATACTGGTTGCTGCTGGGCGTGAGTCTCCACACCCAGTATGGTATGTGGTTAGCGGGGAATCGAACCTGGGCATTTGCGCTTGCAAGACAGGCACCGGAACCACTGAGCTAACTCCCTGGCCTTCAAACATGTCTTTCAAAGTTATAAAAAATAGTCTACAAGCCAAAATGCCCAACATTATTATTCAAGAAGAAAATGCAAATTGAAATCATAATGAAATACCACAGTGTTCTTTAGAAAGAATACTAACCATATTCTATCTAGATTTTTTTATAGATTTTTTTTCATAATTTCCTTCTTTCTTTCTTTCTTTCTTTCTTTCTTTCTTTCTTTCTTTCTTTCTTTCTTTCTTTCTTTCTTTCTTCTTTCATTTCTGTGATCCTGAGGATTGAACTCAGGCACTTGTGCTTCCAAGGTAAGAGCAGTACCAATTAAACTGAATGCCCAGCTTGTTTTTATAATTCTCAACTGTTAGTTTTTCCCACCTGTAAATCTCTCAAATTGTTTGCATGTTCTTTTATCATGTAGTTATATTTTTTCTTTGTATTAGTCCAGAGTTAACTGTGAATTCCAGTTTTCCTCCCTAGATGGTAAACTTATCCATGTCTGAATGAATGCGCTGCGCTCTGTAGGAAAGGCCTGGAAGCAGAGGGAAAGACAGCAAATGTACATTAAATTGAAATAAAACTTTATTCAACTCAAATTTAGCTATTAGAGTAATGTCATATTTTCTTCTTATAGGCCCTATAGAAAAGAGATGGACAGCAAGATGTACTGCTATGGCTAAAGAATTGCAGCCATGAGAAAGTGACCTTCAGAAAGAAGCCTCAGGCTAGCTGCATAAAACACGAGACTTTTTTTCCTTATTTCCCAAACAAGAGAAAACTTTCTTAGTCATGTCCAGACATAACTGAAATCAGATCAGAATAAATTGGGCTTTCCCATAAAGATGAATTATTTTCTTTTTAAATACTTCCCAGAGACATCCGACCTTCGTAGAATTTTTGTAAAGAATTAAAAAAATAACAGAACTTTTCAAACATGGTGAGTTTTGCTAATGTGTGAATGCTGTTTATTATGGGTTGAGGGTGTGATGTCCCCCCAAGACATGTGTGGTGAAGGTTTGAGTTCTAATGCAGCAGTGTTCACAGGTAGTGTTTGGAAAGTGGTTGCATGAGGATTCTGACCTCAGCAATGGATCAGTCCATTGAGAGCTTCATAATCA
>PVIR01020501.1:0-29211 GCA_004026965.1 Petromus typicus | reverse complement strand
CAAAAAAAAAAAAAAAAAAAAAAAAAAAGATCCGAGGCCTACAGTTTCCAGTCTGGAGCCGCCTTCCAAGGAGCAGAGGGTGAGGAGGCCACACAACGCCTTGTTCTGCAGGGAAGGAGGTATCCAGCCACAGCCCCCGCAGCCCCGCTCTCCTCTTCCCCATCCGTGGCTTGAAGTTCTTCTTTTTCCTGCTCCCCTCTTCACACCTCAGGCTGGTATTTTTTCCCCTTCTTTTTGTTTTGGAAAGAGAGTTTTGCCGGCTTTGAATTCACTACGTGGCCCACTGGCCTCAAACTTGCAGCGATCCTCCTGGCTCATCCTCTCCAGTGCTGGGATCACAGGCAGGTGCCACCACCTCTAGTGACGTTCTGTAAATTTTGCCACCGGTTCACATATTGGCTTGGGCATCCACCCATGGTACCCACCTGCACTGTTTATCAGGGTTTGCAATGGCACCTTCCTAATTCTACTACTTCTTCTGCATATATTCACTGAAACGCCTTTGTCTGTTGGGCCCTAGCACTCGGGAGGCAGAGGCAGGACTGCTGAGTTCAAGGCTAGCCCAGACTACATAGTGAGTTCAGGACCAGCAAGAGCTACAAAGTGAGACCCTGTCTCAAAAAACTAAATTCCTCTGTAAGACCAGAGACGCTGGCATCTTATGTTTTAAAGCCTAGTGAAGGTAAAGCTCTCTTTTCATTTTCAGAATGATTGCTTAAAGGTGGGCATGGTAGCACAAACCTATAATCCCAGCAGGAGGCTAAGGCAAAAGGTTCCTCCAAGTTCTAGCCTTGGATACAGTTGTATCCAGCCTTGGATACATAATTTCAAAGCCCATCTAACTACATAGCAAGACCCTGTCTCAAAAATAAATAAATTAATTAATTAATAAAATTAAGCGGCTGGAACTACAGGTACCTGCTGCCATATTAAAGAGTACGTAAAATATCTATGAATGATTAATTAATGGCTAAAGTCACAAGAGCATAAAGGCAATCTGTGGGGCGAAAAAGGAAAAAACACCTACATATCAAAGCCCAGGTGCTCGGCTGTCTGTGTTCCATACCTTGGAGCCAGCCGAGTAGAAACCAAGGAAACATGAAGGGAAGAAAACATGAACCACTGAGGGAAGGCGGAAGCAAGGAAGACAGATACTACTCGGCAAGAAAGCTGCGGCCATGAGTTGAAGGGGCTCAGCTGTGCGGCCTGGGTGCAGCGACCGACTCCAGGGACGGAGCACAGCAGCGCAAGCCGGCCGGTGCACCGCATCCACACCTGCAGCGCGCGGTGCCCGGCCGGCTGCCTGGGGGGACTCAGAGCAGCAAGAGCGTTCGACTTGCCACAGGCAGATGGGGTGGGCCAAGCTGAGAGCAGGGGTGCTCCACCTCCACACAGAGAGCCCTTCCGGGTCACGCTGCTCAGCCTGGGCCTCCAGCCCATCTGCTTCCTGGGGCGGGGGCCTTCCTCCAGGGATCAGGATCTCAACTGAGATTCTAAGTGGACCACAACTTCTGAAAACCCAAGGGTGCTTTCCAGTGCATTCAGGGCTTCTTGGATAGCACAGAAGGGCCGAGCCTGCAGTGTCCTGTGGCTGATGTGCCTGGGGCAGGAACAAGGCAGGTATGACAGGAGGGAGAGCATTAGGGAAGCACCTGCGCGAGACCCTCTGTACTTGTTAGATTAGCACAGAATGTACAAGGAGCCTGACTGTGCATGAGTGGATATGTCCCACTTACAGCTCTGCCAAAAAATAGCTACAACCGGTAGCAGTAAAACCAATGAAATACATATAGAAAAATAAAAGCTAAATGAAAACGTAACAAACAACAAAAGAGATCCACTGCTTCACTGGCATCCCTGAGGCTGGGGGTGGGTCATAGCCCAGGAAGGGACAAGAGGGTACAGGCCTGTGGCCTCTACGGGGCTGTCAGCTGAAACCGAAGCCCTGCCTTCAACGAAGAATTTCCGAATGCTTGTCCGTCTGAGCAGGACTCCTAAGTATGCTGGAAATAATCATGGCCTGATAGGGACGCAACCACCTGAGAAGAGAACACACACTGGCCGCACGTACCTGCTCTTCATTTCTCCGTATCGGTCCCTAACAATGGGAAACTCACCACTGCCAGGACAGGCTCTGGGCTCATCTGCAGTGGAGCCACTCTGCCCCAGGCACCCGCAGCCACCACCTGTAATCAACACCCAGCATGTGTGAAATTACAGCGCCCAACAGGCCCCACACATTCGCTCTTGAGAGGGACCGGGAGGCCTGGAGGCTGGAGCTGCTCCTGAGACAGGGGAGCTCGAAGGTTCTGCGGCTGCTGTGGGAGAGGCGTCATCTTCCTGGGAGCTCAGCTGTCGCCTGCCTAAGTGTACTCACTACGAAGCCATCATTGCAGGCTGTGCATTAGACAGGGCACAGGGCCAACTGTGTAGGAAGGGAATTCGGGCATTTTTCTTATATTCCCACAACTGTGTACTTAGTAATGAGATTATATGAAATTAAGTTCTAAAGAGTGGCTTAGAATTAACTTTTTTTTTTTTGAGACAGAGTCTCACTTTGTAGTTCAGGCTGGCCCTGAGCTCAGCCTCAAACTCACATCACAGCAATCCTCCTGCCTCAGCCTCCCGAGTGCTGGGATTACAGGTGTGAGCCGCCACGCCCGGCACTGTGGTATGTGGTACTGGTTGCTGCTGGGTGTGGGTCTCCACACTCAGTATTGTTATGTGTTAACCGGGGATCGAACCCGGGTCCTTGTGCTTGCAATACAGGCGCCGGAACCACTGAGCCAAATCCCCGGCCCCTAGAATTAAAACATTTTATAAAATATCTCAAGATGGTTGTGGTGGTGCACACCTATAATCCCAGCACTTTGGGAGGCGGAGGCAGGAAGATCACCAGGAGTTTTGCAGCCAGCCTGAAATACATACTAAGACTCTATCTCAAAAAAAAAGAAAACCCCGCAGTATTTTATCTGCTAGTGTTGGATGTATTCCCACGTATATTCCCAGTTGCTATTTCATTATTCAGAAATGGTTCTGGAATCCATCTATGACTTACTAAGTCTGTTAGTAAAAACACCACCACAGTGACAGGGGAAAACGCAGATGGCAATTACTGTATGCCCGGCACAGCACTGCACAGCCAATGAGTCTCGTCAGCTATGCTTTGAGGCCAGTACTCTAATCTTTAAAGTGAGGTTACGAGGGCTGGGGATGTAGCTCAACGGAAGAGCATTTATCCAGCATGCACAGGGCCCAGTGCTGCAACAGAGAAATGAAGAAATAGGGAAATAGATATTGACATAGAGGCATAGAGATGTTCATTTTATACAGCTAGTAAGAGGCAGACAGGATTCAAACCCAAGTAATGTGGAGCCAGAACCCACATTTTTGGTTGCTGGGGACTGAGCTACTGCCGAGTGACACTCCCAGCTCTTTTTATTTCAGAGTCGTGAAAATGTAACGGGCTTGGAACTCACTCTAATAACCGCTAACTCCCGCTCAGGTCCTGCCTGGTTGGTAGCAGATTTGGGCTCCATCATATTAACTCCTGGTGATTATCAAAGATCTCACACATGGCAACATCTCTGAACACGCACTGCAGGGCTCTCGCAGCAAAGAGGGTGCTGGGGAGGAACAGTAGCTGAAAGGCAGCTAACCCTGGGGAATTATGGGAAGCTGGGACTGGATTTGCCAGGCTCTCGTTTTCCTCTTTTTTGGTGGTGGTACATCTCTCTTAAGTTGATAACATGTCCAGGCTGGCTTTCAAGTTCAGATTCTCCTTCCCCAGCCTCCCAGAGTGCTAGAATTACACGTATGGACCAGCACGCCTGGCTTCAGCTCCTCTTGGGTAGGCCTGGCACTGACACAGTAGTCCACTTCCTGCAGGAGCCAGGGCGGGCTGGGGAATCAGTTCCTGGGTGAGAGGGGCGAGCTGAGGACGGGAAGAGGGCAGCCAAGGCCAGCACACAGCTGTTTCTGCAGGGGGATCAAGAAGTCTGGGGATTCGTGACATCAAAGGCCCCGATACTGTCTACTTCCATCTCTCATTTCCAAACACATCATTATGAGTCTGCTTGACGCTAAGTATCTACGAGGGCTCCTAGGCCATCACACAGGCCCACTGGCTGCCAGGCAGGCCTCAGCCTCCTCTGTTTATTCTTAGCCATATACTGTCCGATTCATACTCAAGAATAACAGCCAGCGGGGCGTGCTGCAGCAGGCCTGTAACCCCAGCACAAATAACAGTACTGCCTTGTCTTCAGGCTGTACATCAGATTTTGATGATAAGCCATCAGTATTAAATTCTCTGGCACACTGTGGTTATACGTCTTTCCTGAAGAACTTAGGAGTGAAGTGCCATATCCACTATGCTCGAGTGGATGGGGAAAGACATGGCCAGATGAGTAAACACGCCGAAACTCACTCATGGTGGAGCGAACAGATATTTAATACACGATTCTTGGTTCTTTTTTTTTTTTTTTTTTTTTTGAGACAGGGTCTCGCTTTGTGGTTCAGGCTGGCCCTGAGCTCAGCCTCAAACTCACATCACAATCTTCCTGCCTCTGCCTCCCGAGTGCTGGGATTACAGGCGTGAGCCACCATGCCCGGCACTGTGGTATGTGGTACTGGTTGCTGCTGGGTGTGGGTCTCCACACCCAGTATTGTTATGTGGTTACTGGGGATCGAAACCGGGTCCCTGCGCTTGCAAGACAGGCGCCGGAACCACTGAGCTAACTCCCCGGCCCTCTTGGAACTTTCTTAAGTCTGAAGTCTTTAAAGAGGAAAACGATGGGTAAGGGTATGTGTGTGTGCACGTGTGTACATACAGATAGTAGGCTAAGGTCTGACACCTCTATTCAATGTTTTAGGGTTTTTTGTGAATTTTTTTGATAGGGTCTCACTTTGTAGTTCAGGCTGGCCCTTGAGCTCACTATGTAGCCCAGGCAAACCTCAAATTCACAGCCATCCTCCTGCCCGTCTCCCAAGTGCTGGGATTACAGGTGTGAGCCACCACACAGCACGGTGGTATGTGGTACCGACTGCTGGTGGATGTGAGTCACCACACCCGGCATTGTTGTGATGATCAAGGATCGTACTCGGACCCTGTGTTTGCCAGGCAGGCCCCAGAACCAGAGTTAAACTGCCCACCCAAATCCAATTATTTGATCTACAAAAACTGTAGCATCTGAGCCAACCACGTCCTCTGAAACATAACTTCTTCCTCAGCACACATAACTGTTTCTCAAATTACTGGCTTAGATATCAGAAAAGCAACTGCCATGGATTAGGCCTTTCAAATTGCACACAGTTTATTGATCATTCATCTATGATACGTCTGGCAGGTACAGAAAAAAGCCAATAAACATGGCATTCTTGCCAAAGACTGCCCTTCTCCTTTCCATGATGCCCCCCCCCATGTCTTGCCACAACCCCTTCAGGTCATCACTGTCATACGTGAGCTCATCAGTAGGAAAATTCCATAGTGCTCTCCCGCCCTGACTAGTCCCCCTCCTCAGACTGTATATAACCTACCTGCTGTGTCCTGGGGCTGCTCTTCTATCTTTAGAGCAGTCCCTCAGGAAATTTTCCCCAGTACAGCCCTGCTACTGGAACCAGAGTCTCAGGCCATTTTATTTTCCATGGGTCTACTGTTTTTTTTTTTTTTTCTTTTTGAGACAGGGTCTTGCTTTTGTAGTTCAGGCTGGCCCTGAGTTCAACCTTGAACTCACAGCAAGCAATCCTCCTGCCTCAGCCTCCCCAGTGCTGGGATTACAGGTGTGAGCCACCACGCCCAGCTCTACTAGTTATTAAACACCAGCATGGTAAAATGAGCACTGGTATCAAAATACATCCCTGCATTTCTAGCTCATTTTTTAGGAGCTCCTGCCTCTGTCTCCCAAAATTATTTCAAGAATTAAATACGATTTCTGGGCCAAGATGTATCTGTACAACACTGTACTTGCAATATGTGGTTGAACTAAATACCAAACTCATTAAGAAGGAAACTTATCGTGGGTACGATGGCACAAACCAGTAATCCCAGCTACTTTGGATGATGAGGGATGAAGATCCTAAGTCTGAATCCAGCCTGGGAAACTTAGCAAGACCCTAGTGCCAAGAGAAGCTAGGGAGCATGTAACTCAGTGCCAGAGCATGAACGAGGCCCACTGAGGGGAACCCTTCCACCTAACTTTTTGGGGAAAAAAATTATTTCAAGTATGACTATAGCTAAGGCCCAATAACACCTTGCTTGAGGGCCAGCGCTGGCATGCAGAAACAACTGTTTTGCCTCCAGATCAACTGAAGACTTCTGACTGGCCCTGAGCTCACTACATAGCCCAGGGGAGCCTTGAACTCACAGCAATCCTCCTGCCTCTGCCTCCTGAATGCTGGGGTCACTAGCGTGAGCCACCACACCTGGCACGGTGGTATGTGCTTACGGGGGATCAAACTCGGGACCTTGTGCCTGTCAGCAGATATGGGAACCAGGTGAGCTAATTCCAGGCCCTCTACTGTCTTTAGCCCTCTCTCCATGCCCCTTTCTGAGCAGTCAGATGACTGATTCCCAGCAGCCCAGGATTCAATCCCTAACACCAGGGAAGAAAAGCGTACGAAGGCTACCAGTCAACCACATAGACAATGAGTAAAATGAGCTTAGTGGACACTTTCCAGGTGGCAAGGAGCAATGGAAAGCAGCCTCGAGCTAGGTGCTCTTGACGTCGTTCGAAAATTGCACCGTGATAACCACCTTATGCAAAATTGCACTGACTTCTATCAAATCTCCCCCCATTCAGGAATGCTGGGTATGTTGGCACACACCTGTAATCACACTCACACCATTTAGGAAGCGGAGGCAGGGGGACTGTCCCGAGTTTCAGGTCAGCCTGGGCTACTGTGAGTCAAAGGCCACTCTACACTACTTAATGAGCTCAGTGGTTCCAGCACTTGCTTCCCAAGTACAAGGTCACAAGTTCCATCACTGGTACCAAAAAAAGTATTAGAATATACAAAGACAAAAACATCTGCTTGAGGGCTGGCCTGATCTAGAAGGGAAGACCTAGCAACATGGGCTCCATCCAACAGGGGCACCCCTTCCAAAAATATTCACCTGTCAATCCAGACAGATTGTTGGAACAATCAGCAGATGAACAACAAACTACACAGGCCCTGTTCCTAAATATGTATTTTCTTGTTCCTAAAAAGAGTACTTTTTCAAAATGTTTTGACCTACACCTGATCGACTTGTGAGCACACAGTACCAGGAAAATGGCAATGTCTTTTACCAACGAAGGTGGCCTGGAATCAAGTCTTCCAGACACCAAAACAGAAGAGTTGGATGATGCCTGAATAAAGTTTATCTAAGTCTCCTGGATACTTCTCCGAAAGTTAGAAGCCTTGTAAAAGATATCATTTTCTCAATAATCATAGACCACAGAAACGCCACCAGCCGAGGGACTGGCTTTAGAGTTCAGGAGAAACATGATCATTCTCCGACACGTGCATACTTCAACACAGCTTATTACACAAAAGACAATTTTTTAAAACTTTTATTTGGGAAAAGTGCTTCTTACAAAAGGGCAGCTGTAAAATACAGAGACCTCTGCAACAATTAACTTGTGTTTTTTTTAAAAGTGAAAGAGTGGGTGGGGTCTGAGGAATCAGAGCAGTAGAAAGACAATCAAGAGCATCTCCCAAGTTATTTCCAGGAAACTGACAAAATGCAAAGATGAATGTTGCACGGAGGAACTCTTCTAAGCTGGCTTAGCTTATCCTCACACCCTCCCGTTAGCGGATGTGTGACTTATTGCTGCCAACCAGTTACACTGCTACAGTACACACCTTCAGGGGCGGTGCAGTGTTCCACGCCTCTGCCCCTGCAACCAGCTGCAGCAGTGAGGCAACACCACCCACGGCAACAAACAGCTCCTATAGCACAAGCCGGCGAACGAAGACAAAGCTTGTTCCAAAGTGCCTAGACCAGAAAGAGGATACCATAAAACACCAAACTCAACACTGCAGCTAAGGCCCTGTGGATGTTTATGGTCGGACAACTGGGTTACTAACCTCCTTGGCTAACCCACTGGTAACTAGACAGACAGCTAGCACAGCTATATCAACTACCAACACACTGCTCTGGGCCACACGGGGCCGACACCACACAACTGAGTAGGTCCACTAACCCTAAGAAGGCTGCACCTAAGCAGCGTGACGCTTCTTGCATGCCTGTCCACTCACACACCAGGTCTTCGGCTCCTGGGTGTCGTCCACCGCCAACCCTGCACTGACAGATGCCACCGATGCTATGTGCGTCCTTCCAAAATGTTCCTCTTGTGCTAAGTTCACACTCACACCTGGTCCTAGCTGCCCAGGAGTATCCATGTGTACAACACAAGAGACCAGAAACCACAAGACGGGTGCGCGGGGTGGGGGTCACAAGGGAACAGACACAGACACGTGCGGGTCTCCCCGCACCGAGGACCCACTGCTACTTCCAGAGCAGAAGGCTGCTACTCACTTGCCAGCTCTGGCCCCCTCACCCGTCCCCCTCACTCCTACACCCCAAAGCACAGCCAGTGCTTCTCCTTTTGAACCTGGGAGCCTTGAAGTGTGTGCAAAGTCCATGAACACAACCAGGCTGAAAACAGGGGACGCACCAAACCTATGCTAACTGTCTGACAGTTAAATAGATGTTACAAAAAAAAAACTAACTCGAAGATTTATTTTTGTAACTTTTTGAAACAGAAAACGACACACTCTTAGGGAAGTGGGGTGGACAGCAGGCCCTCGTAAGTGGTCACGACAGCACCTGGAGTTGAGGCCTGACTAGGAGAGCAATGCACTGCCACACGGCACAGGGGACAGCTACTGTCTGAGGCTTGGCAGGCCGTTCCCGCGCCATGCAAAGCCGCTATAGGTCCAAGTCATAAAAGTCTTCCAGCTCATCATGAAACAAGTCCCACTCGTCCTCAGAGTCAGTCAGCTCGTCGTCCCCACCTGCAGCCAAAAGCATAAGCAACATCTCGCCCAGCTCAAAGGTGACAACCTCCTCTTCGTCGTTGTCAAAGGGGCTGCTGTTTTCTCTTTCCTCAATGAGTTCCCAGAAGTGGTTCCTCCGTTGGGCCTGTAAGAAACAAGGCCATGATAGGGGTGGCACTGCTGTAGCATCTTCTATTCTGTCACTTACAAGGCAAAGCGTCCAGACTTCGGATTTCCGCTTCCACCCGACCAATGCCTCCCCTGGGTGGTTCGCTGCAGCCTTTTCTCCTGTCCTGCTATCTGCTATCTATCCCTCCCAGGTCCAATCTCTTTCCTCCTGGGGCCTCTAGGCTCGCCGCCAGACCTGAGCCTCAACCTCCTGCCTCTCCCCTAGTATGTGCACGACTCATCTCACAGCACGGCAGCCCCTCCTTTAAGAAAACAGCGAGAGTTACCCGGTATCTGCTTGATGCTCCCACTTTCTGTCTCTGTGGCTCCTCTCTACGGCCATCAGGGTACGCATGCTTGTAAAAACAGTTCCCTCCAAATGGGCAGCTCCCACGGCCTTCATCAAAATACCTGCACGCCTTGTTGCTGGAAAGGAAAATATCGCAGCCCTTATTCACAGTGGACTTCAGGTCTGTAAGGGACTGTCACCCAGCGTGTGGTACACGAGGAGGGATGAAGGAGATGCGGCACGCAGCCCTCCCCGAGATGCGCGTTCGTCAAGACGTATGCTAACGCGTGAGACACTAGAAACGAGCTCTACTCAAGTCTACACTGTTTCCCAGCTCTAGCACCGCAGATCCAGCAGAGCGCAAACCTTCTAGAAAGCTAACACACGAGAATTAATACAGGATCACTCCGACATGGACTCGGACTCAGGTGAGGTGGAGCCCACGCGTGTGCTCGTGACCGTCGCACAGACGTGCACCCCAAGGGCTGTGGTACACCAAGATGCATACTGGGTAAGTGGTATCAGGGCGACAAGGGGCTGCACTGGGGAGCTCAAGAAAGGGCAGGAAGGAGGTAGGAGTGTGTAATGCAGCACTGTTCTCTCCTAAGTGAACCCAGGCTCTGGGCTCCCGGCTGGAGAAGGCTGCAGCGCTCATACCTCATGGCCTCCTTGTATTTCTGAATGAGTTTCTGCTTCTCTTCTTTCTCCTCCACCCAGTACTCACTTGGAATGACAAAGTTAGATGTGATCCGGCATTCGGGGCAGGACCTGGGAAACAATGAACAGGCTGCAGAGCACGTCCCGCAGAGCACAAGGACACCCAGGGCTCCCGGACTCTGCGCAGGGCTGAGGCGCGGGCCGGCCTGACGGGCTCACCCGCCCACGCTGGCCAGCGCCTTCAGTCAGCTCGACAGCTAGCCAGCTCGTTTTCAAAACTAGTAAATAGCAAGCTTAAAAATCAACAAAAGAAGACATTTCACACAGACTCCTTTTTCTTTCGTTGAAATAAATTTATTTCTTGTAACTTCGCTCTGTTTAGATTATGTAGGTTTTGTTCAGTTATGAGAACAATCTTAAAGGATGGTGGATTATCAGCTCACTTAATGGATGGAATAGAAAGTGGAAAATGTCAACCGTCAGAAAACATACATTCAGAGCTAGTTTCTCCATGGAGCCTAAACTGGCTAATAATTAAACACAATCTCCTCAGAAAAAGCACAGAAATCCTACTAACTGACACACAGGGCTTCCTCGTTCAAATAAAGTAGAGACCGACTACCCTAGCAGCTAGCAAGATACAAAGGAGGAGGAATCCCAATTAGAAGAATACCCAGTGTCAACATAAAATGCATGCATTTAAATGCGGTCCGTCTGGTTGAAAGTTGGCACAAGATACTACATTCTTCCCCAAAACAGAAAGCACAAATGAAGATTGGGGAGGAGTCTCACTTTATGATCTTGCTCTCAAATTGTTTAGCACTCCTCCACTTGCGAATACACTTGAGACAGTAGGTGTGGTTGCAGTTGGAGAGGATGCCGAAGCGGCGCTCGCTGGGGTTGGCTTTCTCATACACCACCTCCATGCAGATGCCGCACACCATGTCCTTGCTGCGCTGCACGGCAAAGGACAGCTCCATGTCCTTCTCGTGGGCCTCGATGCAGGACTGGAAGAGGGGAGAGCACAGGTCAGGCACTGGAACCTTGGAGGCACTGACTCCACGGGTTCATGGGTTAACTGGAAAGAGCGTGTCCCCAATCGGACAAAACAGGGAACACAAGCCAGATGGCACTGTCGGACTTCACAATACTGTAACGTCAGTCAGACTGTGCGGATTTCATTAACCTCAGGGACTGAAAAATCTCCTGCTTTAATTTTATAGTTGCACCCTACTACCCAAGTCAAAGACAATTTTCATATCAACTGGTTTGACATTGTTTTCCAGATGGAGAATGTAATTAGGATTAGCAATCTAATTTAAGGGGGCTGGGATTTAGCTCTGTGGTTCCAGTGTCTGTCTAGCGAGCGCAAGAGCCTGTGGTTTGATCCCAGGCAACCACATACACACACTTTACCCCACTGGAAAACACAATAACTTTGCTATATTGGAAACTGTGCGCCCATTACCAGTTAACATTAAAAGAAACTGCATGCTCACTAGCAGCTGCTCCTTCCCACAAAAATCCCGTCTTCAGCAACCATAAATGTGGGGATTTGCTAACTCTACTGGGGCTGCTACAACCTGCTTTGTTCAAACAGCAGGTGTTCAAGGTTACTAGGTGCAGGAGATACTGTGTTTCTAGCAGATACTGTGTTTCCTTTTCTGTCTGCTGGGTGGATATACTTTCTGTCCTTTCCTCATATAATACATATTTTAGAATGCTCCGATCAGGAAATGCTACCAGGAACTTTCTGTACTTCAGTGTTTGGGCAGGTACCATACACTTTTTAATGTTTTAAGTATGATTACAGGAAGTAGAAAAGGAATAGGAAACCCACCTATAAAAAGCTGAGTGTAGGGCCAGGGATATGGCTCAGAGGCATACCAGCTGCCTGGCAAACACAAGGTCCAAAGTTCTATCCGCGGAAACAAAAAAAAAGAAGCTGGGTGCAGTGGTACACCTGGACCTCCGGTAATCAGGGAGCCGACTGAGGTAGGAGGACTGGGCTCAGATGAGCCTGGATATACACGCAGATCTTATCTCAAAAAAAGGAAAGAAAGCCTTGAGTGGCACGTGTGATTCCAGTGCTCTGAAAGGCTGAAGCAGCAGGATCTGGTCTCAAAATATAAGAAACATAAAAAAGGGATGGCCAGAGATTTAGTTCAGTGGCTCCAGCACCTGCCTTCAAGTGCAGAGTCCCGGGTTCCATCCCCAGTAACCACATATAACAATGCCGGGCATGGTGACTCATACCCACCAGGCATCAGGACCACACACCAGTGCTGGGTGTGGTGGCTCACGCCTGCAATCCCCGTACTCGGGAGGCAGAGGCAGGAGGATCGCTGAGTTTGAGGCTGAGTTCAGGACCAGCCTGAACTATAAAGCGAGACCCTGTCTCAATATATGTAAAAGGTAGTGGGGATGTATCTTAGTATGAAGGCCCTAGTTCAAGCCAGGATATAGCGCACACGTGTGAATAATCACATACAGTCACTTATTGTTTTAATATGCTATACAATAGTCTTCCCCATCCTCTCATTTTTATACTCCCCAGAGATAAACATGACATTACCCTCAGTACAATTAAAAAGTCAGGACTATCACATCACTAGTACGGCTATGAAAGTAACATGCAAATTGTCTACTTTATATCACGTTTCAACACAAATTACTATTAGAGAAATGATGACTAGATGCAAAATTTGTTCTAATGAACAGAAAAGTATAGAAAACAATGCACTGAACAACCTGGAATCCTTTGTATAGTAAAGTTGGGAATTCAAAAATGAAGCAGCCAATGTGGAGAAATCTGGCGGCTGTGCAAAATGTTAGCTATCTATCTATCATCTCAGAATTTGGCAGGCTGAGGCAGCCTGGGCAGTACACCTTGGCTACTCAGTGAGAACATCTCAAAATAAAAAATGATAGAAGGGCTGAAGATGTAGCTCAGTGAAGGCCCTGGGTTCAATCCTCTGTACAAAAAAAAAAAAAAGAAAAAAACCCAGCAAAAGCAGAGTTCCAAGTCACTCAGCAGTAACATCCCTAAAGATTTGTTCAAGATAAAGACAAGTCCAAACGCACAAATGTCCCCAGTATCACTGTCCATAACAGTCCAAAGATCAAACAACACAAACGTCTGTGAACTAACAGAAAAACATGTGACAAAGCCTACAATGATCATCCAACTATAAAGAAGGAGAATAAAGAACTGGTGTAGCTGGTCACACCCATGACCCCAGATGCCCAGGGTAAGAGTCCAAGTCTGGGGCAGCCGGGTTTAGCAAGACAGACAAAAAATCCTGTCCCATAATAAGATCCGCAAGGGTCAGGGGTGGAGCTCAGGGGCACAGCGCCCCTGGACTCCCTCTCACGGACACGCAGAACACACAGAACCTTCCTTGGAAACATCAGGCTCAGTGAAAGGCGCTGGTGCCCGAAGCCCACACACTGTGCCCTCCCCTGAGGGAAATGCCTGCCCTCGGCCACAGGAACCCTTGCTGCCAGGCGCTAATTGCTGGAGTATAGTGTGTCCCTTGGAAATGACAAATGTCCTACAAGTAGTCATGGTAACATCTGGACAACCTTGCATGTATGCTAAAAGGCAGTGAAAGGGAGGTGTGTGTGGTGGTGTGCACGTGTATTCCCACCACTCAGAGGTGCAGGCTGAGATTGAGGCTCTAAGTTCCAGGCCTGCCTGAGCAACTTAGCGGAATCCAATCTCAAAAGAACAAGATCAGAATGTTAGCTCAGTGTGATGGCTATGGATTCAATCCACAGTACCACAAAATGATGAGCGGCAAAAAGGAAAATTTCTTTTAGTGGTACTGGGAACTGAATCTAGGAATTCTGCACTGAGCTATATATATGCCTGGGACCTTTTTTAAGCCAAGTCACTAAATTGCTTAGGATGGCCTTAAACTTCTAATCCACCTGCCTCTCATCCTCCAAGAGTATTATGATTCAAATGTTTCTCTGAAATAAAGCAACGTGGAGAAAGGACACACCCATTTCCTCACAAGGGCACAGTTCCTGGAGACTTACTTTTATGTGCTGGGACCTCTGGGCGGTGTCCACCGGGTGCAGGACCTGCAGCCCGCACATGTCGCAGGCGTCACCATGCAGGTACACGCAGTTCTCCCCGTAGCGGCACTCTCCCACGGCGGCATAAGGGCAGAGCTGCTTCTTGGTCTCCACTGCAGCGGGCTCCTTCTCAGACTCTGCCTTGGGCACTGAGCCCTGCACCGGGGCCTCTGTGCAGGCAGGTGCAGCTGCAAACGCGTGAGAGGGTTGAGGGCCAAAGGTGAGGAGATACATGAACTACAAAGCAACCAAGAGCCTAACTGAGAAGACCAAGGAAGAACTGCCAAGAGCTGACTGAACTACTCCCTTCACTCCTGAAAAGCATGGCTTTTTTCTAAAGCAGATATTTCCAAGATTGGGTTTGAAGAAAAGAAAGAATGCTTCTGTAATTCTTGAGGAACTGAAATTCAATCTTAAAAAGCACTGACTAAAGACAGGCTTCAGTTTTAAAAACATCCTGAGCTTGTTACTATTGGGATTCAAACAGCTTCTCTGCCTCCATCTCAGGAGAGCAGTTTCAGGTGTTGGGAGCAGGCTGCATCTGGGGGCCGGGAGGGACGGCTTTGGCGCTCCACTGTGGGCCATGCTCTACGATACTCACTGCGGCCGCAGTAGGGCTGCCCGGGAACGAACTCGATGGCGTTCACCCAGTCCTCCGACCCTGCACCTAGGGCGGGGAAGTTCGCATTTCTGGGCGTGGCCTCCGCTGTATTCATCTCAAGAGCTCCAGCAGTGGAGAGACTTGAGGCAGCAGCAAGGGGTGGTTTTGCAGTTAGATCCGAGGCAGCTCCTTCTTCCTGTTTCAATGGCTTGCTGTGCTCATATCTGAAGAGTGAAGAAGCGAAGGGTTACTTGCTGTCTGTCCCTCACACACTCCCTGAGGAGGTCCTTGGACTCTTCAGCTTCTGAGTGGATCGAGCTCAGGGCTCCCTGGGTCCAGGTTCCAGTACTGCTATCCACCCCCCACCCCGTAAGTACGAAAAAGAAACAAGTATACACTTTAGCCTTTATAGCTGTAGTAAACATCACAGCTATTCAACTCTGCCTGTATCTGTAGTACAAAAAGCCACAGGCGGGGATACAGCTCAGTGGTTCCGGCACCTGTCTTGCAAGGAAGGGCAAGGGCCCGGGTTCGATCCCCGGTAACCACATACCTATTGGAGACTCACGCAGCAACCAGTACCACACACCACAGTGCTGGGCATGGTGGCTCACGCCTGTAATCCCAACACTCGGGAGGCAGCGGCAGGAGGATTGCTGTGATGTGAGCTGGAGGCTGAGCTCAGGGCCAGCCTGAACCACAAAGCGAGACCCTGTCTCAAAAAACCTTAAGAAGAAGCCACAGGCATTTAAACAAACACATACAATGATTCCAGTAGCACTGTATTTCCAGGAGCAGCCTTTGACTGGGTGTGCCCTACAGGCTATTGACCACTGCAACTCTAATTTCACTCACTGAATCAAAGGCAAGGAATACCTACTTAGCACAGAAAACACTGCAGATGATAAAAGGCAGGCAGGGACTTCACAGGCTGTACCAACTGCTCCTCCTTTCCCAGATCCACACACTCGCTGACTCCTTACCTCACTTACTGCACACTCTCCTGCCTTGTGAATCAGTCAGTACACCATTCAGTCTAACTCCAAAGACAGCAGAGAAACCATTTCCTCCTTCAAGAAGCCACTTGCCAATTCCAAATGCACAACTTTCTCAGCCTTTTACACACAGCTGATTTCGGGCACAATTATTACACACATGGAAACCACGGTGTGTATGTATGTATCCAGCATCTTGCACAATGAGGCAGGACCAAGTATGGTCATCTGTTGTGTGTAAAAGTTTATAATTAAAAACAAAACAAAACAAAAAAACAGATGAACAAAATGCCAAAGGTAGTCTGTGGCAGGGCTCTGAGGTGGTGTTTGCTTAGCATGAACAAGGCCCTGGGCTCTATAACCAGCACTGCCCTCAATCATACCTGTGTGGCTTTAGGAAAGTTTAAAAAAGAGCTGAAAGGAAGCATAATGGTGCACACTTGTAATCTCAGCTCTCAGGAAGCTGAGGCAGGAGGATCACCATGAGTTTGAGGGACTGCACAGATCAAGGTCATCCTGAATTAGAGACTTTGTCTCAAAGTGGAAGGTGTGTGTGCGCGTGTGTACAGATGTAGCTCTGCGGGAGAGCACTGTTCTCGAGCATGTGATGCCCTGGATTTGATCCCATTCTACACAGAAGCCCTCTGACTAGCCAGGTTACAGATAGGTTTCCAGGATGGGTGTGGTGGCACACCCCTGTGATCCCAGCACTCAGGAAGCTGAGGCAGGAGGATCACTTTGAATTCCAGGATAGCCTGGGCTACTACTCAGTAAGCTCAAGACCAACTTGACCTGCACAGCAAGACTCTACCTCAGATATATAAAACGGCTGAGATTTAGCTCAGTGGTTTTGGCACCTGCCTTGCAAGTGCAAGGTCCCAAGTTTGATCCCCGGTACCAAAAAATAAGATTAGAATAAGGTGAAATAGGGTAGAATAGAAAGAAAAGCTTCCAAAGTTAGTGACTTAGAGGAAAAAAATAGTGTCATGTGGGTCTGGCAGAACTGTAAGGTACAGCCCTGACCTTTCCTCCCACAGGCTTTTCCCAGTAGTGACTCCCACTTCCCATTCGTTCTGGCTGTGCCTCTTCTGACACTTGGTCACATATAAGTTCACCTGTCTCACAACGGTCCCCCCCTCTACAACTCTGTTGAGCACTGGGCTACTTCGCTCACCAGTCACTTCCTTTCCAAGTCATTGCTGACAACATTGTCCCAGAAACCCAGCTTCCCACATCAGCCCAGTCCATATCCTGCAGAAAGTGACAACAAACATTTGCTTACTCCTCACAGGATCTGGCGCCACCCACCACCCACCCTTTGCAGGACTGAGGATTAACCCAAGGCCTGCCTCTATGCTGCATCTCCGGGCCCTTTTCTATTTTTTTAATTTTTGGGGTTTTTTTTTAGTACTGAGGATCAAACTTAGGACCTTGCAGTTGCCAGGCAGACATGGTACCATTCAGCTCAATCCCTGGCCTCCAGGCCTTTTTTAAAATTTTGAGACAGGGTCTTGCCAAGTTGCTAAATTACCCACACTGGTCTCGAACTTGTGATCCTCCTGCCTCAGCCACCCAGTGTGCTGGGACTATAGGAGGGCACCACCACATTCCACCTTCCTCCTAAATGCAAAGTAAGCATTAAGCTTAGATACTGGGGAATTCATTTCTGAGCTCCCAGTTAGCTGAAATTTTGCCCTATCCAGTGGATGACAACATTAATTAGGATGACTTAATATCACCATTCCATCCATCTATAATTTCCTATTTTCATATCCCAATAGCTGACATATTTTTCTAATATGACACTAACCCTGGCTAGGACACTCCCAGGGCTTTACCTAGCGTAGGGTTTAAAGTACATCCCAAACTCACCACATGCCTCTCTTCCAAAGATGGAGCCTAGCTCCTGTCCCCTTCATGTAAGCTGGACTCTGACTCAGCCTTGAACCCAGTGGAGTGACAGTATGTGACTCTGAGCTTAGGTCATAAAAGGCACCGTCCCCCCTTCTAAGCTGCTGGCTATGGGGAAGGCTTGTTGCCACGCTGTACAGACACCACACCAGCCCTAAGGAAAGGCCTAGTGTGGAGGAACTGGGGTCTCTACCACTGGGCCCAACAGTGCCCAGCTCCATTGAACTTCCAGGGATATCACCCTAGCCACAAAATTTATTTTTTTAATTTTTTGAGACAGGGTCTCACTTTATAGTTCAGGCTGGTCCTGAACTCAGCCTCAAACTCAGCAATCCTCTTGCCTCTGCCTCCTGAGTGCTGGGATTACAGGCATGAGCCACCACACCTGGCACGGTAGTAACTGGTACTGACTGCTGGTGGGCGTCAGTCTCCACACCCGACATGTCATATGTGGTTACTGGGGATCTAACCCATCTAACTTAGGTCCTTGCACTTGCAAGGTAGGTGCCTACAAGGTAGACGCCGGAGCCACTGAGCTAAACCCTCTGGGACCACATATCTTGACAGCCACCCTCCAAGTCTGAGATAGAGCCAGTCAGTCAGCTTAGCCTTACACAGGTTCCAGACCCACAGAACCTATGTGAGATCATAAATAGGTCTGTAGACCAGGCTGCCCTCAAACTCATGGCAGGTTCCTCTGCTTCAGCCCTCCTGACTGCTGGGATTACAGCATGTCATGCCTAGTTAATGCTTGCTGTTTTTTGAGGCTTTTTTGGGTTGTGTGTGTGATACACCAGGATGGAGTCAGGACCTTGCACTTGGCCAGAGAGGTGTGGCACGACGAAGCTACATCCCCAGGCAATAATGCTTGCTTGAAATGCTAAACTCTGGGATAAGCATCAACAGATAACTGAAGGACTTCTTCCTTTTTGGGGGGACCTTGTTTTGTAAGACATGTTCCAGAACCACAGAGTTAAATCCCTGGCTCTCAACAGGTAAATGAGACAAGACCATCAAGCTGCTCTGGGACTGACCCTAAGCTGAAAAATAACTAACCTAACTCACTGCAAACTTCTGAGACCATCTCAAACCAATCCAGTGCAGACAAGTTCCTACTCCAGAAGGCATTATGAAAAGAAACTACCACATACCAGTACCTTCCCTCAGACAACACTGTCCTCAGACTTGGCAGTGGTAAGGTTGAGACAGGAGACACTTACAACCCCAGCAATTGGGAGGCTAAGGCAGGAGAATTGCACTGAGGGTTTTTGTTTGTTTTTTGAGATAGGATCTTGCTTTTGTAGTTCAGCCTGGCCCTGAGCTCAGCCTGGAAGTCACAGCAATCCTCATACTTCAGCCTCCCAAATGCTGGAAATACAGGTGTGAGCCACCACGGCCAGCACTGCTGTATGTGGTAATCAGGGATTGAACCTGGGCCCTCGTGCTTTCAAGGCAGGTGCAGAACGACTGAGCTAAATCTCAGGCCCAATGTACTAGTTTGAGACAGCCTGAACTACATAGCACGATCCTATCTTAAAAAACCAAAAACAGGATCAGGGGTTTAGCTCAGTGGTTCCGGTGCCTGCCTTGCAAGCACAAGGGCCCACACTCTATCCCTGGTAACAACACGCAACAATGTTGGGTGTGGTAACTCAGCCCACCAGCAATCAGTACCACATGTCATAATTCTGGCCCTAATGGCTCACACTATATAAACCCAGCACTCAGGAAGCAGAAACAGGAGGATTGCTGTAAGTTCAAGGCTCACCTGAGCCACACAGTGAGCTCAGAGCCAGCCTAAACTACAAAGTGAGACCCTGTCTCAAAAAAAAAAAAAAAAAAAAAAGGTGAGAAAAAGTTGAATTCACAGATATGCCCACCATACCCAGCTAATGTAGGACTGGTTTTTTTGGTTGTTTGTTTTTCAAGTTGGGGTTATGTTATATAAATCAGGTTGGCCTTAAAACTCCCTGCAATCCTGTCTCAACTCCCCAACTGCTGGGATAACAGACATCTACCGCCACATTGGGCTCAAATTGAAGCCTGTTTTAAGCTTTTTAAAATGTAAAAAGGAACAAGAATTGAGGAAGCAGGAGGGATAGGAGGGGAAGTGGACAAAAAAGCATTATGATGTGTTATATAGACATACAAACTCCCCACGATAAATGAAATCATTATGTACTATGAACCTATACTAATAAAAAAGTACATAATTACTTTATGTAAATAAACATGTAATACATTCCTTGCAGGACACAATGCTGTCTGTGTACTGCCATTCCTAAGGAGCACTTTTTTTTTTTGTTTTTTTGGAGACATGGTCTCGCTTTTGTAGTTCAGGCTGGCTCTGAGCTCAGCCTTGAACTCATAGCAATTCTCCTGCCTCTGCCTCCCAGGTGCTGGGATTACAGGCCTGAGCCACCACACCCGACATTGTTGTGTGTGGTTACTGAGAATGAAACCTGGGCCTCTGCACTTGCAAGGCAGGAGCCAGAACCACTGAGTTAAATCGCCAGACCCCAAGGAGCACTTTTTATAGCATTAAGTAATGATTTTTGTATTGCTGGAATAAAGCTCAAGGCCCTGGGTATGCCAGGCATGGGTTTGACCATGGAGTTATGCCTTCAGCCCTTAAGTGTCCAATGCTTTTAATTTATTATGTACAAAGCTACTAAAATTATGTATTTTACTGTTTTCTCCTACTACTACCCTCAACAAAAATAAATCTATAAATGGATTCTTACCTGCAGCGGTCTCCATACACACAGTAGCCTCGTTGGAAATACTTGCACACTACACCATAGGGACTGTCAGAGAGGTCATGCGAGTAGCGACAGTTATCTCCTTCCTTACAAACCCCATGCATGAAATACCTGAAAGACAAAGGACCATAAAGCTACATTAAAAAGATGAAAGGCAGTCAAAGAATTAAGGTTAAACAGCGAGTAACCCTAGACTACACAGCCAGAAAGACCCATGGGGCTAAGCACAGTAGGCTGCCCAGGGCATAGGCACCAACTTAGAGGTCTCAAATATCTACCCTACATTGCAAGTCAAGACAGACCACTGTCCTGTCTTACAATAAGAAACCTTCGTGTTTTCCCTTAGCTCTAGCCATAACACTGGGGCTATCTATAAAACAATCAAAGATAAAGAAGCAAGAAACCAAATGGACTGGAAAGAGCCAACAAGAAATTTTCCTAAGGGCTGGGAGATACAGTTTACTGGCAGAGCCTTTGCCTAGCATCCCAGTAGAATGAAGGAAGGGAAAGAGAAGGAAAGAGGAAAATTAGAAAAGAATGAAGAATGGGGAAAGGAAGGCCATTATGGGCCCCCTAGACCAATGATGATGAACTTTTTAAGAGACTCAACCCCCAAAGTACAACCCAAAACCCCATTCATTCATTGAGAAGTGCCAACACTACAATTAAACCAGGATATCCAATGTTTGGCTGCGGGGCAAGTTGGCTGTATGCTTGACAGAGGCCTGTGTGCCATAGGTTTGCTGTCACTGCCTTAGGCCATTCTAATGCTTTAAAAGCCACATGTGAAAATACAAAACTACCTTCAAAAGGAAATCAACCAGCCAGCTACCTTATGGATTACAGTAAGTGGCTGGTAGTTTCCAAATTGAGGTATGGGACCCATTCAGTAGTTTCTAGGTAGACCTGGACAACTGTGAGCAGCAGGAACATCTGCAGAGATTCTGAGATCCCACCTTGGACCTACTATGTCAGAAAGCAAGCTGGGCATGGTTGCCTCACATTTGTAATCCCAACACTTGGAGGGAGAGGCATGAGGATTGCCCCATGTTCGAGGCCATCCTGGGCTACATAGTGAGTTCATGGCCAACCTGAAATATAAAGCGAGACCTTGCCTCAAAAAACTAAAGAGGGCCGGGGATTTAGCTCAGCGGTTTCGGCGCCTATCTTGCAAGCGCAAGGGCCCAGGTTCGATCCCCGGTAACCACATACAATACTGGGTGTGGAGACTCATGCCCAGCAGCAATCAGTACCACATACCACAGTGCCAGGCATCGTGGCTCACGCCTGTTATCCCAGCACTCGGGAGGCAGAGACAGGAGGATTGCTGCGATGTGAGTTTGAGGCTGAGCTCAGGGCCAGCCTAAACTACAAGGCGAGACTCTGTCTCAAAAAAAAATAAAAAAACACTAAAAAGAGAAAAGAAAAGAAAGAGCAGGTGTGGGTCTAGCATCTGCAGACTAGGGAAATGGAGCCTCTTATTGTATTTAACCTTGATGTGATGAGAAGTGCCTAGAATTCCTTTCCTATTCTACCATTCCTGTCATGTCAGTGCTCAGTTTTTTATTCTTTGTCCTTTAGAACTTTCTCCTTGAGTGATACATGAAGTTCCAGTTTGGCACATTAGACCCCACATGACACACATCTCCACACGGCTAGTACACAGCAAAAAACAGTAACTGTGAGCTGGGTATGATTGTCCCTGGGCTTATGAAAGACAAAAACAGTAACTGTTAGCTGGGTATGATTGTCCCTGGGCTCATGAAGGACACTGCTGGACCAAAGGAGGATGCAGTGACTCTGAGACAGGAAGGGAACAAGTAACAAGCATATCCCGTGTGTCTGCACCAACTAAATAACACAGAAATAGGCTCACTTACCTGTACCTACAGTGCCCAAACAAACTCAAGTCAGACATGACAGCTCCAAAAGCCTTAACCCTAGCTAGAAAACCTTTCAGAGGCCACCCTGGGCCACTTAGTAAAACTCTCGCCAAAATACACTAAAAAGGGATCCACTGTGGACCGGTAGGCTTGCTCAAAGGCCCAGGTTCAATGGGGAGGAGGGGCTCTCGTCCAAATTACAATATAAAAGGCTTTATTGAGGATCCATCTGCATATATCTGCATATGAACCTTTTCTTTATTGGGGTTTTTTTTTTTTTTTTTTGTAGTTCAAATAGGCCCTAGAGCTCAGCCTTGAACTCACAGCAATTCTCCTGCCTCTGTCTTCCAAGTGCTGGGATTAGTCATGAGCCACCATGCCTGGCATTGTTTGTATGTGGTTACCAGAATGAACCCAGGCCCTTGCACTTGCAAGGCAGGCACTGGAAGCACTAAGCTAAATCCCCAGCCCTACATATGAACATTTTAATACCAGTAGTAAATAAAAGAAGAAAAAATAAAACCTTAAAACATTGTAGTAGAAAGCTGAAATACAGCTATAAACAGGGGGGTGGGTAACTTCAGCATTCAACAGGCTGAAGCAGGATAATGTGGTAGAAGCAGCTTGGACTATACAGAGAAACCCTGTCTCCCAAAATAGTTGATGTTGCGGTGCACATTTGTAATCTCCTACTGCAGGAAGCTGAGCCAAGGGTCCAAGTCAGAGCCCAGCCTGAGAAGTTTAGCAAGACACTGTATCAAAATTTAATAAAATTTAAAAAGGGTTAACAAGAACTAGAAGTAGTGTCCCATGTAATCCCAATACTCTGGGAGACTGAGGCAGGAGAACTAGAAGTTCAGAGTCCAGCATAGCCAACCTGGCAACACAGCAAACAAAAGGGTCAGGGCACTGGTTCAACTTTCGGTATTGCCACAAATAAGTAAAAAGAAAATTATGTTCAATTTCAACTGCGATTAGGCTTAACTTACTCTAACTCAGGTTTACACCTTAGGTCAAGGGCCCTGCTACTTGCTGTAAGCCGCATTGATAGTTGAGCTCCCACTACCCCATCCTGAATTTGTCAATGAAAGTAACTTTAATTTTTTTTTTTGGTAGCAGGGAATGAACTCGGGCCCTCCTACTACCCTATCCTGAATTTGTCAATGAAATTATCTTTTTTTTTTTTTTGTAGCAGGGATTGAACTTGGGCCCTCAAGCTTGCCAAGCAGGTGCTGTGTTGCTGACCTAAATCCCCAACTCCAACACATCATCTTGTCTGCATACATAAGTCTTTTTTTTGTTGGTTTGTTTTTTGAGACAGGGTCTTGCTTTGTAGTTTAGGTTAGCCCTGAACTCACTATGAAACCCGGGCTGGCCTCCAACTCACTGCAATCTCCTGTCTCATCCTTGAGGGCTTGGCTTACAGGTGTGTATCATCACACCCAGTCAGGAAGTATTTGGATTTGTTAAACCACAAGTCATTTTAAAGATAAACATTTTCTATGAAAAAGAGGACATCCACGAGTACTAACATGTCATTTTCTTATTGCAATAAGAGGGACTGAACCCAGGGGCTTTGCACTGAGCTCTAGCTCCAGCTCTTTATAGATATATATAAATGGGGGGCAGTACTGAGAATCAAACTCAGGACCTTGGGCTTGCCAGGCAGGCACAGTATCACTGAGCTACATCCCTGGACTTAAAAATCAGTGTCAGCTCCAAACAGCAGCTAAAGAAGCAGCTTTTGCTGGCTTCTCTGAGGGGAGTCTACAGTCTGAGACACACTCATAGAGGTACAGCTTGATAAAAGAGCCATCTAGAGATCTCCACTGGGAAGACAGCTCCTAAATCACAAGCACAGCACTGAGTTTGCTCCTGATTTCTATTCTTTTCCATGTTCTCATTTTTGAGTGGGAGGTGAGTCAGGGTTTCTTGCTGTAGTTCAGGCTGACCTATGACTATGTAGCCCAGGCTGGCCTCAAACACAGTGACCCTCCTTGCCCTGCCTTCTCTACGGTTGGGGTCATAGGGATGAGCTCTCCTTAATTTAAATCACTGCACCTGGGTTTTAGTCCTCCACTCACCTTCCCGTGTCCTTGACCACAAACTTCAAGGGGTTCTACCCTACACCAGGCCAGAGCCACGTTACTGCCTGTAACTGGGCTGCTGGCCCAAACATGTGGCAAGGATTCACAGCACTTTAGCCAAGGACATGGTTTGTGGACATAGCCAAGGCAGTGTCATGTCTGGGACCTGAGGCCATAGGACAGTGCTCTGTCTTTTCTTGTGTATTTTTATATAAAAAACACTGTGGGGCCGGGCGTGGTGGCTCACGCCTGTAATCCCAGCACTCGGGAGGCAGAGGCAGGAGGATTGCTGTGGCGTGAGTTTGAGGCTGAGCTCAGGGCCAGCCTGAACCACAAAGTGAGACCCTGTCTCAAAAAACCTTAAAAAAAAAAAAAAAAAAACACTGTGGGTAAAGAAACAAGACTGTAAGACATCAACACCATTCTATGGCTGCATTTCCATCTTAAAACAAGGAATTAAGAGGGCCGGGGATATAGCTCAGTGGTTCCAGCACCTGTCTTGCAAGCCCAACGACCCGGGTTCGATCCCTGGTAACCACATAACAAAGTACTGGGCATGGTGGCTCACGCCTATAATCCCAGCACTCGGGAGGCAGAGGCAGGAGGATTGCTATGATGAGGCTGAGCTCAGGGCCAGCCTTAACTACAAAGTGAGACCCTGTCTCAAACAAAACAAAACAAAAAAAGGAATTAGATATTAAACTACTTAAAGAGTCATACTTCAAAAAGTGAATCCAGTTTACAACCAAATTATCCTATTTGGCAGGCAGCAAAATGAGCATCTGCTACTCACTCCCTGACACTGGGTAGCAGACAGCAGGGACTAGACAAGGCTCTTGCTTTCCCAGCAAAGTGGGACTTGAACTAAGACTAGGTGTTTAAGACACTATTGACCTAGAATTACACAGGTAGCAGTCAGTGTGTGCAAAAGTCCTGGAAGACAGTCACCGCACGGAAAAGGAAGGCTAGTAGGGAAAGCAAACAGAACAGGGAGCATGTTGCAAGAGTGCTATGATTGCAGCACTTAGTAAGAGGACTGTTTCTCATTCAAGGTCAGATCCAACTACATAGTGCGATCCTATCTCCAAAAGAGAGAAAATAAAGCCAAAAACTGCCAACACAGGTAAAGAAACTTGGAGGCTAGGAACAATCTGTCAGGGCCCTATATGCTGAGTTACCTTAAACCAATAAAAATTCACTGACAAATCTAAAACAGTAGTGTCACAAGCAAACTGAATTAAAATAACCTAGGTTCTAAAGCTCAGAGGTACACTACTTGCCTACCATGTGCAAGGGCTGGTTTAATTCCTAGCCTCACACACAATAAACAGGCTTCTTTCTAGATGACCTGTCTTGGACAACAGACTACGATGAAGTCTAGAGACTTCAGTTTGTAAGTTTCTAGAACCACAGTAAATGCAGCTACCAAAAGAATGAGCTTACTCAGGTCTAAAAAGAACAAATGTTCTGAACTAGAGGACTCTTAAATTCCAGCTCTGTCAGTTTACTGGCTAGAGGTACTTACAAGAGTAAAAGAGATCCTGGGGAGGTCACAACTGTGACCTAGGGGGCTCTTCCCCTGCTTGCTTCCCATGTGCCTGCCAGAGAGGGTAGATCTCTCCCCACATGCCCTTCCCCACAACGTGGCCCGAGCCAGCCTGGGGCAGCGGTCATGCTCTTATGCCCCCCTCAGTGATAGGTGGCAGCTGCTCTGTCCGCCAGCTGGGTGACACTCAACCTCTGATCACCCCGAGGCGTCCCCATCACACTGGGCACACTGATTTCTGACTTCCCCTGGGTGGGAAAGAGGAAGGAGGCAGAGGAGGTGGGACACTGGACAGTATTTTAGGTAGTCTGGCCAGCACTACTGTGACTACACGCAGGAAGCCACAGAGTGCATCTAGCTCAACATTAAAGTCAGAGAAGCAAGCTGCCCATTTGCGGGATGTGGCAGACTGAGCACCACGAAAGGACTCCAGCAACCACGTCTTCCCTGACACCAGAGCCCAAGACACACTAGAAGATAGGTCCCAAGCACCATGCTAAACATGGGGCATTACTTCAGGCCTGGTGGTTCGGTCAGATTTTTGTGTTTTTTCCTGCCTTTACCCAAAATCATGTGCAACACCTTCCCAAGACATTCAGTCAAGCGTAAGTCTGTAATACGGTTGTGCTGTGTATCACATAAGTAGCAGAAAAAGGCAACTCACTTCCTAGATTTCTCCCCAGAACACAAACTCTAAAAATAAGTATTTCCATTTCTAAAACCCTACCACCAAAAAATAAAAACAAAACCACGACCCCAAATCACCTTGCTGTCAAGGCAAGATCCCCTGCTGTAATTCTAAAGTCCCTTCAATGGCAAGGACTCTTGACTCCAAGCGTGGCCAGTTCCATACTAAAAGCGATTTACCAGGATCGCTGCACCTCTCAGGAACCCAGCAGTCACGCTCACACAGAAAGCAATAACCCCAATACGCAGCTTGTGAAAGTGTAAGAGAACCTCATACCAGCCTTCCAGTGCGTGAGGCAGCCTAACATCCTTCGTGGGGATCTCTGGAGGTTAGGAAATCTTAGCCCATGTGGGCTGAATCATTTCATCACTGGGACAGTTCTTACCTGACATTCATTTTGATAAGCATAGGTGCCCCACTTCTCGAATCAGACTGGAAATCCCTTGTGGGGGCAAACCTATGCTTTATTCCTTTATTTCCCACAGTTCTACACACATAACATATAAGATTGAAGTCATGACCCGGGGATTCAGTTCAGTGGTTCCAGTGCCGGTCTTGCAAGTGCAAGGGACTGGGTTCGATCCTTGGTTAACTGCATAGAATACTGGGCGTGGAGACTCACGCCCAGCAGCAAAGAGTACCATATACCACAGTGCCGGGCGTGGTGGCTCACGCCTGTAATCCCAGCACTTGGAAGGAAGGCAGAGGCAGGTGGATTGCTGTGAGTTTGAGGCTGAGTGCAGGGACAGCATGAACTGCAAAGTAAGACCCTGTCTCAAAAAAAAAAAAAGGAAGTCATTTAGGTGTCACAAGCAAAATTAATTCTTTCTAGGGTAGGTAACTTTCAGTATGATCTCTTTGAACTTTGTCTTTATCACCCATCAAAAAACATTTCAAGGGCCGAGAAGTTAGCTCAGTGGTTCCGGCGCCTGTCTTGCAAGCGCAAGGACCCGGGTTCGATTCCCGGGTAACCACATAACAATACTGGGTGTGGAGACCCACACCCAGCAGCAACCAGTACCACATACCACAGCGCCGGGCGTGGTGGCTCACGCCTGTAATCCCAGCACTCGGGAGGCAGAGGCAGGAGGATTGTGATGTGAGTTTGAGGCTGAGCTCAGGGCCAGCCTGAACCACAAAGCAAGACCCTGTCTCAAAAAACCAAAAAAATAAAAATAAACAAAAAATAAATAAATAAATAAAAAGTCCCTTTCATAGCACTGCTCTAATAAAAGTTATAAAAAACTGCCTGGTGGTGGCAGCATAATGCAGGTATTCTTGAACTGCAGAGGCAAAGCATGAGAATTTTGAGAAGCATAATGACAGAAGTAACCAAGATTATGCACGTGGTTCTTGGTGCTCGAAAACAAAAATTCCAGCTGAGTATGGTGCCACACACAGCTGGGAGAGATGGAGGGCAGCTTACACAGACCCTAGTTCAATATTAATAATAAAGAGTGCCCAAGATGTAACTCGGGGCTGAAGGCCTGGTTCAATCCCCAGCAGGGATGGAGGTAGGGGTACCAAACTCTATCCAAAGGATTATGTCTTAAGTGTAGAAAACAGCCTTACCCAAACTCCTAAATTCGACAGTGTTCCGTTACAGGGAGAAATAAACACCAGAATACACCATTAACTTGAACTGTCTATTATCCCAACACTCTGGGAAGCTGAGGCAGGAGTCAAGTTTGATCCCAGTCTAGGGTATCAAAGGGAGACTTTGTCTAAAGACAAAAACATTTTTAAGTAGGCTAAAGAAGTAGCTCAGTGGAAAGGCCTTGGGTGAGAAGGGCGCCTCTCTCACAAAGCTCAAAGTCTAGAAAAAAAGACTTTTAAAGTTATTATTCCTTCACCAAAATAAAGGCTTTTTTTTAAAAGTAAGAGATCATATCCGTACTAACAACAGAACAAATTATGTCAAATATTAAGATCTATAGATTAACTTGTAGGTTTTTGTCTTGTTGCTATTATTTCTTTGAGAACCAGTATTACTGGTTTTCCAGGCTGGCCCCATAACTCCTAGGCTGACTTGATCCTCCTGCCTCAGCCTCCTGAATGCCTAGGGATACAGCTCTGGGACACTGTTACCAGGTTACCAGTTATCTCTAGATAACTATCCCAAGAAAAAGCTCTACAAGTCACTACAAGAAGCTGAAACTAGTACATCCAAGCCTGAACCTTGTACATATTTTCTCAAACTAGGTTTAATCAGCTACATCAATTTCTGAAATACCTAAATGCAGTGTTTACGGACAACGAATTCCCCAAGTCCAAGAAACACCTAGGAAAATTTCACTAACTCAAGGATCAAGGCAAACAGGAATGCTGAGTCTGGCAGTACAATATTTACAATTTCAATAGTAGTGCTTGAGGAAATACAAATGAAACACGAAATAGACAAAGAAAATGGAGGTGTTCAAAGTAACAAGGAATTCTGTGCAAAGATGTAAAGCCAAAAAAACATAGCAGACTAGGGAGGATTGAGACTCCAAGAAAAATGGTTTAAAGTCCAAGAACAAAAAAGTTACATTAGTTTTTAACATGTTTAAAAATTCACTAGGC
>PVIR01020500.1:0-30546 GCA_004026965.1 Petromus typicus | reverse complement strand
TTTTTTTTTTGAGACAGGGTCTCGCTTTTGTGGTTCAGGCTGGCCCTGAGCTCAGCCTCAAACTCACATCACAATCCTCCTGCCTCTGCCTCCCAAGTGCTGGGATTACAGGCGTGAGCCACCACGCCCGGCACTGTGGTATGTGGTACTGGTTGCTGCTGGGTTGAGTCTCCACACCCAGTATTGTTATGTGGTTACCAGGGAATCGAACCCGGGTCCTTGCACTTGCAAGACAGGCGCCGGAACCACTGAGCTAACTCCCCGGCCCCAATTAAAATATTCTTGAAAATGGTCTTTTATTAATTTGCTATGTAGTTTTTTTTGCCTGACTCCATACTTTTTATTTTGTGTTAAAGATAAAATCACTAGAGAATGATTTAAAACTTACTGAGAAGAAATCTTGAAAGAGTCCTCTTCATTTCTTTCTTTCCTTCCTCTTTCTGGTGTTGGGATTGAACCCAGTGCCTTCTATTCGTGAGGCCAACACTCTCCCACTGAGCTCACCTTCTAGCCCTATCTTTTACTTAAGTTTTGGAAACTTTCCTTTCTTGTGCTGGAGACCGAACCCAGGCCATCGTATGTGTTGAACATGTGCTTTACCGCCCCCCCCCCCTCAGAAATTCATCTTTGTTCGTCTTCTTCACTCTGAGTTGGGTCTTTGTGGCCTGAGCTGTCCTTGAACTTGGTATCCTCCTGCTTCAGCCTCCTGACTGGCAAGGGTTACAGGCATGTGGTGCAGCACCTAGCTAGATCTGTTTTCAAGATTTCTTTTTAAACATTTTACGGTTATAATTTACAGAAATGTATAGTTCTGTAGTATTTATAATGCATTCCACTCAGGGCAGTTTTGCAAGGTAATGTTAATGTGAGTGATCTTGTTTGGTAGTTCATGTTGAAGGGATGAAAATTTCTCATTCCAGTGTGCAGCAAATGTCATTTAGGACAGACATTTGTAAATTAATCTGTGCTGTGGACAGTAAGGGTTGTTCACTTCTCTCTTCTCCCTTTGCAGGAACTTTAATGGAACTGGGTATTTCCCCAATTGTAACATCTGGTTTGATTATGCAGCTGTTAGCTGGCGCCAAAATCATTGAAGTTGGAGATACACCCAAAGATAGAGCTCTGTTCAATGGAGCCCAGAAACGTGAGCATTAACACAGTTAAAGAGCTTATCCAAATTTGAGAATGCTGTGGTAAAGATGTTTCCTAGGTCTCTCTTTCTGTCACTGATTGTAAGCATGTACTCCTTTTCCCCCAATTTCCGTCAGTATTTGGTATGATCATTACCATTGGGCAAGCCATTGTGTATGTCATGACGGGGATGTACGGGGACCCTGCGGAGATGGGTGCTGGGATCTGTCTCCTCATCATTTTCCAGGTAAGAAATCCTGTATTTTCCTATGCAGATAAGACAGTTTGACCCTTTTTTTTTTTTTTTGTATTAGTTCTTTGGATAGTTATTATTTATATTTTACCTTTGAATTATTTTTTTAATATTTTGCTTGATTACTGGGCTGATGTTAATGTACAAAGTATGTTAACGTACAAAGTTTAAATTTATTCTGATAGCCTCATAGATGTGCTGTGTAAATAATGATGGTCACCTGTGTTTTTGCATTTTGATGTCTCTGGACTCAGTGTTCCTGCACCTGAGTGCCTGAGTGGTGTGGTCAGCCAGGTGGCTGCACAGGAGCCGTCACTGCGCTGCAGTCATCTCGGCTGCTGTCGCTCAGGTCCACGTCAGAGCCTATGTGCCCTGTGGACAAAACAAGTGCTGGAGCAACTGCGGACTCAAGTGTCTTTAGACATTTCTGGGATTTATTCAGTGAAAACTGTGTGTATGGAAAGTCACAGGAGCCGAGGGTGGTGACATACGTAATCCCGGCTCTTGGGAGCTGAGGCCAGCCTGGAATACATGGTGAGACCCTGACTCAAGAAACAAACCACCAAAAAAGAAAACACAGGTCACAAGCGGTAGATAATAAATATCTATATCTAAGTCTAGAATTCTTGTTTTTAAAAAAGCAGAGCATAAAAATTCTTTGTAATAGGATACTGTGTCATTGGTTATAGTATCCTCTGTGGTGTTTGGTTTGAGTGTGTGTTTTTTTTTTTTTTTTTTTCCCCTTACTTTTTACATCATTGGAATCTTACCCAGGGGTACCCTACCACTCCCTGAGCTACTCTCTCAACCTTTTTTATTTTTTGAGATACTGAATTGCCTGGGCTGGCCTTGAATGTGCAGTCCTTTCGCCTCTGCCTCTTGAGTAGCTGAGATTACAGCTGTGCACCGCCACGGCTGCTGCGCCTGCCATGCAGTGACGTGATATATGCACATAAATACAGACATGTGTATGTTCATAGCAGACCTCAGTTCCCAAACTCGATCTCTCCATGATTCTGGTCAGAGACCAAACTGTACTAGAACGGAATCAAATTTCCCCTAAGGTCAACACTGAACCTGGCCACTGAATTTGATTTGGCTGTAGTCCAACTTGGTTTGTGACCAGAGTGAATCAGGTTCATGAACAAGGTATAATGTATGCATATATGTGTAAATCTGTCTGAAATAAAATTTTTAAATGGACTCTTTAGAATGGAATTTTTAGGTGCCAATATAATTATCATTGTACTAAATATCTTAAAGTGTGTGAAGTGTAAAAGATATTCATGTGACCTTTAAAAATCATTTAGGGAAATTACCAAAGAGTGGGTTGTACTTGAGCTATATATTCTGTTTTGAAAAGAAGTTTGCTTAAGTAAATAAAGTGAGTATCTGGTTATCTTGAAAATGTGTTGTCTTGTCTCCCATGAAATTTAGAAAATTATTTGTAACAGTTCAAAAGATCAAGCTTAGAATACTTTTATAAATACAGTGGTACCTCAGTTTACAAGCTCAGTCCTGCCTATTTCAGACTGCAGACCAAAATGGGAGGACCAAGTCGTATTTCCCCGTAAGTCGTCATTAAACCTGACCATTGAACTTGATTTGGTTCTCATCCAGTTCGGTTTACGACTGGAATTGTGGAATCAGGTTTATGAACCACCAGATGCTGGTAATGTTGACCCTTTTTTTTTTTGAGACAGGCTCAAAAACTACAGCTCTGTAGTTCAGGCTAGCTCTGAGCTCACTATGTAGCCCAGGCAAGCCTCGAACTCCCAGCAATCCTCCTGCCTCTGCCTCCCAAGTGCTGGGATTACAGGTGTGAGCCACCATGTCCAGCATTGTGGTATGTGGTACTGATTGCTGCTGGGCGTGAGTCTCCACGCCTGGCCCTGTTGTATTGTGGTTACTGAGGATCAAACCTGGGCCCTTGCACTTGCAAAGCAGGTGCTGGCCGGAACCACTGAGCTTAATCCCCGGCCCTGGACCTTTTTTTTTTAAATAAGTCTTACATAGAAAGCAAATCAAGTAAGGTTGTCTAGGGAGCATGCCTTATGAAAGGGATAAATAGTTCAAGTATTTATTGGTGTCCTAAGCAATAGGGATCATTTTTCTCATGAGAGTACTATTTTTTCTTTAAGCAAGTAGGACTTTACATAGGTTATTGGGGTCCTTGGCACTGTCTGAGCTCCTGTATGTTCCCATGTGGTGTAAGACATAGTTCCTCAAAGAAGGACATTGCCTTGTCTTTATTTCTCCATTGTTGCCATTGAAAATAGGAAGGGGTATGGAGGACAGGAAAAAGACCCCCTGAAACTGATTTTAAAGTGTGTAGGGCCACCTTGTGGAGCGTTGGCCACTGTTGAGAAATGTTACGTTTGATCTTACATGGGAAGTGGTCCATTTGTACCTTTCATATTGAAGAAATGTGCATGCACTGTCAAGCTGTGATGGGACCAATGTGTTTTCCCCTGGAAATACAGGTTTTGAAAACTGTCTGTGTGCTGTTGTGGAAAGTATTTGTCATCTTATTTGATGCCTCATTGGCATAGTCAGTGTTTTTCCAGCAGTGGGTTTTGAAATCTAAATAATAGGTCTTGATCAAAATTGTGAGTATGTGCTCGCTTCGGCAGCATATATACAAAATTGTGAGTAAAGAAAATATAGTACACACAGCACCCCGGGAAGGTGAGTTAGCTCCGCCAGACTGAGTGCCCTGTGCATGCCACGTTTGTCCGAGACGCTGCTGGCACTTGCCAGTCTTATCCTTTCTTACAAGCATGGACAGGTTTTGCCATCTTTTGTCTTACTCCTTAATTGCAGACAGCATGTTTTAGATTTCTTGGCAATCCTTTTTTTCACTGGAAAACACGAATCAGATTCCCACAGGCTATAGACTAAACAGGGGTATAATTCTGGACCGGGGTGGAGAGAGACAGTGGTTTCAGAGCCGCCGTGTTGTGGCTCGGTCCCTGGTCAGAGCTGTGCCAGGCCTTGGTTGCTGCCACCCCGGACTCCCGCACGGATGTGGGCTGTGTTTGTGCCTGGGAGTGCTCTGAGGCACCGTCAGCATGTTCTCTGCCAGAAGTTCTGAGAATTGTGCCCTCTTTCCAGTTAATTGAAAGTCAAGCTAAGACCTTAAGTAGACAAGTTAGGTTTTGAACAACCACTGACGAGGCATGTAAGGAAAAGCAGCAGCACTGTGTAAGGTGAGAGTGCCACGTGCTGCCCAACTTGAGCTCTGTCATGATGGGACAGCTCGGAGGCAGTGGACAGAGATGCGAGGAATGCACGGACGCCCTCGCTTCTGCGCGAGGTGCCTTCAAGGGGGGCTTTGAGGCTGGGGGCGCAAAAGCACGTTTTGTTCCCCGCTCTCTCAGACGGTTGTAAGTCAGGAAGGACTCATACAACTGGGAAGTCATTTGCAAGGCTGTAGGTTATTAATCAGTGCATGTTTTTACAGAAATATCTTCTCCAAGGAGAAAATTAAGAATGTTCAGTATCACAAAATGATAGTATGCTTCGTTTATAAACAAAATTATGAGGTTAGGAACTGGGGGATTCTTTAACTCTCTTCAAATTTATACTTAGTCTGACACAAGATTGTCGTGTCAATACTGATTATATAACCCGTGTTCTTCTTTGTCCTACAATTTCTTATGGCATATATTATATGTAGTATGTGTATTTAACATAAAATGTGTTTAATTTTTTTTTTTTTTTTTTTTGAGGCAGAGGCTCACTACATAGTTCAGGCTGGCCTTGGACTCGGCTGACTTTGAACTCATGGTGATCTTTCTGCCTCAGCCTCCTGAGTGCTGGGATTACAGAAATGTACCACTATGCCTGACTTATAGTTGTTTTTTAAAAATAGGAACATAACCCTCATACTTACTCTTTAATGGCATTCTACAGTTGGGTCTTGTTCTTCTAAAATTCATTCAGCCTTCTAATTACTTCCAGGTATTTGCAATGCTTTCAGTTTCTCACTGTCAAATTCTACATCTGTGCTTACTGTTGTTTTAGTGTGCTTTTTCAACTAGGCCCTAGTGAAACATCTTAAGGGGAACTACTCAGATGGTATAAGTTAAAAGTTGAAATGTCTGCTTTACAATATGACAGTATTTCTAATCCTGATTTTCAGAATTGGCTTCTGACTGAACTAAAGCCGGTCAAAGCTCCCAGCAGACTTAACAGTGGCATGACAGTGATCAAGTTTGGTACTGAAAAACACCCATGCTTTGAAATAACACCTGGTGTTCCTCTCTTCCTATTCTTGAGTTTATTCTTGCTTCTGCTTACGTGCGTTTCTTTCCCCACAGTTGTTTGTTGCTGGTTTGATTGTGCTGCTGTTAGATGAGCTGCTACAGAAGGGTTACGGCTTGGGGTCTGGTATTTCCCTCTTTATTGCCACCAACATCTGTGAGACCATTGTCTGGAAGGCCTTTAGCCCCACTACCATTAACACGGGCAGAGGTACATTGCATAGTGACTGCACCTGCACGAGTGTTGCTGGAAATGTCTGAAATGAGTCTAGCGTAGCAGTCCGTGCCTGCAGCCGTTCTGTTTGCTACTGCACGAGACAGCCAGTGCTGACTGCTCAGAGCAGGAAGCAGAGACGTGTGGAGCAGGCAGTATTCGTTGAGGAGTAATATCTAAGCTTTAGCCTCTGCTTATTTAAAATGTCACTGGTTGCAAACAGATCTTAAGACTTTTGTTTGTTGCTCTCGCTCAAGCCATTGCCGCAGAAGTCGTTTACGCGACTGACTGCAGCTTGCCCAACAGGGTGACAAGGTAGTGGGTTAAGATTCTGAAATGAAAACACTGTTGTTCACTGTATCCTCAGGGGCATTCAGACTTTGCTTCTCCTCCAACTGGCTTGGTAATAGCATCTAAGTTTTGAGAAGATGTTGCTCTATCTTTCCCCTTTATCTTTCTCCACTTCTCAATTATTACCTGTTTTAGCAGATTAACATCAAAAGTGGTCCCATGTATAAGAAAATAGTAATCATGACTTATTAATGTTCTTGGTACCATCAACCTAAAAGCAAGCTTGATAGTAGCATATATCCTCTGTGACATTTTTATTCTGCTTTGCTTTTAAAAAATTTTCCCCCAAATACTCTCTCCTTTTCCTAAAATGTAGAGGAGAGGCAGATCTTTATGAATAAAATACTTGCTTTGGTAGATTCTACTTTGGATGTTTTCAGCAAGAATTGTCTCTTGAGGAAGCTTCAGATTTATGCTGAAGAGTCAGCTTTGCCTTAGTGATCTTAGTTCTTAGAACCTGCACACATGGCTGTATCATAAAGCAAAAATTGGTGAATTCTTTTGGCTTGGGTTTCAGGTTATTTGTTTTACCTTTGAGGTAACTTGGGAAAGGTGTCTATAGCTCATTGCTGTCTCGGTTTCCAGGTACCGAGTTTGAAGGTGCTGTCATAGCTCTGTTTCATCTGTTGGCCACCAGGACAGACAAAGTCCGAGCCTTAAGGGAAGCCTTTTATCGGCAGAACTTACCCAACCTCATGAACCTCATTGCTACGGTTTTTGTGTTTGCAGTTGTTATATATTTTCAGGTAAGTATAATCTTTGCACGTAAGCGGGGTATGGATTTTTATTTTGCTCTTAAAGAAGAAAATGTCATTAGAAATGTTGGTATCTCGCAGGTCTGTTCAAGATCTAGTCAAGCAGTGATTCCATATGTGGAGAAATGTTAGCTTTGTCTTATGTGCCATGATGTTCCTTGGGTTCCCTCAGCAGCCTCTGTTCTTCCCTTGCTCTGTCCAGTCTTCTCACTTACTGTTGCCTGTGTTTTTCAGGGATTTCGTGTTGACTTGCCCATTAAGTCGGCCCGGTATCGAGGACAGTACAGTAGCTATCCTATCAAGCTCTTCTACACCTCGAATATTCCCATTATTCTTCAGTCTGCCCTAGTTTCAAACCTGTATGTTATTTCCCAGATGCTGTCTGTTCGATTTAGTGGCAACTTTTTAGTAAATTTGCTAGGACAGTGGGCCGTGAGTATTTTATTTATATTAAGTATTTAAAATTTATTATAATTTACATTTCATGGTAACTGAATATTTTTAACTGAGAAAACATTGAAACAGTTGTTATTTTTGTTTTCAGGTTTATAGCAGAGTTTTATCTGGAAGAATTACAAGTGTTGAAAAACTGTTTCTTAGTGATTTTTTTACAAGTTTACTTTGTTGGAACATTTTAATATTTGAATTACTTTTTAGGATAATATTACCATTGCTTTCATAAAAATGAATTGTTTTAACCTTCCTTTATTGTGTATAAAATGACAACAACAAAAATACTTGCTATGGAAAAAAATCCCAGCTATGTGCAGATTATATAATTTGGGATAGTAGAATAATCTTTTACTATTTTTGGTCCATAATGAATGTAATGAACAGGACCGAAGAGAGCTAGAAATATAATCTAGTCAATTCTGACTTCCTTCTATAGATTCTTTATCATGACCACTAAAATAGTCCAGTCACGTTGCTTCTGAAGTATGAATTTTGATTGGTTTAAAATATTATCATTTGACGAAGTATTTTTCTAAGAGTTACAGAATTTCAAAAAGGCTTATTTTCTTTATTCTTTTGCAGAGTAATTCTAAAATTTGTGTTCCACTAAAAATAGCAGTTTTGCAGTCATTCTTGAAATGTGGTGCTTATTCTGTGTGGGCCAGACCCTCACTCCCACCCCTATACATTCGTTTCAACATGTTATTTGTGTTAGAAATTACGATGACTCTCTATCTCTGCTTTTACTGTAGGCATTTTTAAAAAGTTTAACTGAAAAGGAAATAAATCTTGAAAGTTTAGTTTAAGAAAATCATTTCTTTTATCCACAGTATTCATTTAACAGAAATTTGAACCCTCACAGAGCTTTACTTTTTTCCTCTCCCCTTTCTTCTTCCTCTTCCCTTCCCCAGTTCCTTTTCTTTGTAACTTATTCTTAGAGTAATGTACAAATCACAGAAAAGATAGACAGGTTTTTTTTTGTCAGTATTTTGACTGCATTAATACCTTCAAATGCAAAAGTTTTGTAAGATTATTTTCATGTGTATCAGAAAACTTCACATTCTGTGATCATATTCCCGTCTTCTGTTTATTCCTTTAAAAAAACACAAAAACTTCTGTTAAATGTTATGTTCAGAATGTCTTTGATATAATACTACCCAATTTTAAAGGTGTGAAAGTAGATCCAGATATTAACTCCTTTATATAGACTTTTGAACTGTAGGTGTTTTGACCTTCTAAAACGCTGTCATGATTTTTGAGAAAGTGAACTCAAAAATGATTTCTAGGTAGGTGCACCATATCCTAGCTACTTCACAGGCTGAGGCAGGAGGATCACTGGAACCCAGTTCAGGATGAATGTAGCCAAAATAGAGAGACCTCACTTATCTCGGACCAAGTCTCAGAGTCTGGGTTGTTGGAGCAGCTCGGGGTGGAGTGCATGCCTAGCACGTGCAGGGCGCTGGGTCCACGCTGCTGTGCTGAAGAAGGGACCCCTTGACAGTCAGGTTGGCCACTTGTCCTTTCGGTTCCTGCCCTTCAGGACGTCAGCGGCGGAGGACCTGCTCGTTCCTACCCTGTCGGAGGCCTCTGTTACTATCTCTCTCCTCCGGAGTCCATGGGTGCCATATTTGAGGATCCTGTCCATGTCGTTGTTTATATCATCTTCATGTTGGGGTCATGTGCATTTTTTTCTAAGACGTGGATAGAGGTGTCTGGTTCCTCAGCCAAAGATGTAAGTATTTTGGTTTACTTGAAAATAATTTAAAAGTTCATAATTTTTAGGTGCCAAAATATAGTTCCTACTTTTGAAATTTAAACTTTATTGCATTGCATTCTTAAATAAGGCAACATCACCTGCAATAGGATAAAAGTTGGTTCTGGAAAGGTGAAAAATCCTACCAAACTCAACTCTACACAAGGTCTTTAATTTCAAGATGTTTCATTTCTCCTTGGGGAGGTGGTGATGGAGAGGAGGCTGAGAAACCTGGGCTTCATGTGTGAGGTGGACATGTAGCGAATGGCATTGAGGCCTCAGGTTTAATGGGAAGGATGAGACGGTGCCCACCTAGAAGCTCTTACCTGTTACCTTCAGGGTCTCACTTGTAGTTCATGCTGGCCCTGAACTCACTATAGCCCAAGTTAGCCTTGACCTCACAGTGATCCTCCTGCCTGTGCTGGGATTATAGGCATGAGCCACCACGCCCGGCACTGTAGTATACTGTACCTGGGATCAAACTCAGGACCTTGCACTTGCCAGGCAGATGCCAGAATCACTAAGCTAAATCTCCGGCCCTGTTACTTTTTACTTTTGAGTATGTGGGGAGTGAGTCATGCAGGACTTGGCCACCAGTGGAAGGTTCAAAGTTTGATGCTGTTGTTTTTTCTTGGCAGGTAGCCAAACAGCTTAAAGAGCAGCAGATGGTCATGAGGGGCCACAGAGACACCTCAATGGTTCACGAGCTGAACCGGTAAGCTCAGCAGGAGCCTAGAGACAGGGTCTCACTTTTGATGTTCAGGCTGGCCCTGAGCTCAGCCTCCCTCACAGCAATCCTGCCTCTGCCTCCTGAGTGCTGGGATTACAGGCGTGAGCCACCACACCCAGCACTGTGCTATGTGGTACTGATTGCTGTGGGCATGAATCTCTACACCCGGTGTTGTTGTATGTGGTTACCCGGGATCAAACCCAGGTCCTTGCACTTGCAAGGCAGGTGCCGGAACCACTGAGCTAAATCCCCGGCCCTGCATACCAATTTTTTTTATCACTTTATTTGTTCAAATTTGTATTTAAAATAAATCTACTCTACGCAAGAGAACCAAATTTAAAACTTAATTCTTTCTCCACATCAAAACTGACTCCTGGTAAAATGATATAGATTAGAATTCTTGGTGTTGACTAGCTCCACATAAAATAACCAGGGCCATTTTCAAAATACTACATCCTGCTTCGTGAACTACAGAACCATGATTTATTCCAGGCATCAAGTCTTTGGTTTTTGGTAGTAATTTACCTGAGATATAATGCACCACACTGGAGGCATATAGTTCAGTGTTGTATTTTGTCTTGGAGCACTGGGAATTGAACCCAGGGCCTGGGCTTTGGCCTTTTTAAAACAAAAAACCCAAAACCTCCCAAAAAACCAGTCCTGTCTGTGAGTCTGCCAGCGTTGGTATGAACTTGTGATCCTCCTGTCTCAGCCTCCTAGAGTGCTGGGATTACTGGAGTACACCACCATCCCCATCTGTTTTCCTTTTTTAAAAGTTTATTTGGAAGTATGCAATTTTTTATAGTCAAATTTGGAAACATAGTATCCACTAATAATTCTTCATCCCTACTTACCTTCTCATGCCCCAGGCAACTACATTTTATTATTCTACACAATTCACATAATTTTTACATACGTATATATGGTCTTTCATGAATGGTCTCAACCATTTTATAGTGTGTATCAGTACTTCCTTTGTATTTTTGAGTAATCGTCCCTTAATGTGGTTTTATGTGATGTTGTCTTTCTAGGCATTGGTAGATAAAAATTAGAGTCACTTCCACTTCCAGCTACTCCAAGTATTGCCATTGTGAAGCACTTTACAATTTTTGTGGGGATGTGTGTTCTTATTTCAGCAGAATTCGGGTCATGCAGTGAGAATGTTTCCATCTTAAAGAGCTGCTGAGCTGATTTCCAGCGTGGCTATTTCCTTACTTTTTGGCTTTAGACCCGCTAGTGAATATGCAGTGTGGTTTTGCTTTTCCTTAGTGATTTGGAACATCTTTTCAGGTGTTCATTGGATATTTGTGTATTCTTTGGAGGATGTATTCAGAACCTTTGCTCACTTTTAATTGGATTGTCTTTTTGCTCGTGAGTTCTAAGTAGTTTGGTTTTTTCCCAGATAAGCCTCATTAGAAACCATTTTCAGGTATTTTCTCCCATTCTGTGGTTTTGTCTTTTTACTTTCTTGGTAATGTCCTCTAATACACAAGTTTTAAATTTTGATAAAGCCTAATTTGATTTATTTTGGTGCTACTGTTGCATAACTGCTAAGAAAGCACCGACCGCACCAGAACAGAGGTCCCGAGGCCCAGGCCCTCTTCTCCCGTTTCTGTTGTCCATTCAGGTCTGTGGCCCTCCTGGCGTAGCTTGTCTGACGAGAGGTAGGACCCACACTTTGCGTTTTGCATGTGGCTCTCCAGCTGCCCCCACAATGTGTAAGAAGGTGCTGGTGCTTCTGTGAACCCTCGACTCACCCAGAACACACGCTGCAGAAGCCTCTAGGTCCAGAAATTACCAAAGTTACCATTCTGCCACTACTTCACCTAGGTCCCCTAATCCAGCTTTCCCTTTTTCCTTTCTTCAGTATTAAAAAAAAGGCCCATTTTAAAGTTTCTAGGTGATCTTAATGTGCAGCTAGGGCTGAATTACTGTCAAAGAGGATCATCAAAATTACATGAATAATTTGTTGACACTTAGCATTTTGAAATTTACTTTTTTACTCTGAAAGAAAATAAAGGTTACTTGTTTAAAAATATGAAATATTTTAACAGTTAGATCTTAGTTCCAGGATTCTGATCTGTGCTAGGAGCTTTATACTGCTTTTCTTGCCTATGCAATATTTTCTTTTAAACCTGAGTTAGAAATTGCCTTAATCACTTTCTTGTCATCTGTTAAGTGCAATATGTCAGGACTACAAACTGTTTCAGGACTTTTTCTCAGAGGGCCCTGCTGGGAAAGCTTGTATTTCTAACTGTTGTTGCCTGTCTTGCAGGTACATCCCCACCGCGGCTGCCTTCGGCGGGCTGTGCATCGGTGCCCTGTCGGTGTTGGCTGACTTCCTAGGGGCCATCGGATCTGGCACTGGAATTCTGCTTGCAGTCACTATTATTTATCAGTATTTTGAAATATTTGTTAAGGAACAAGCTGAAGTTGGAGGGATGGGTGCTTTGTTTTTCTAAATGTTCAAGTACTTCTTGTGTGTGAAAGGGAAAATACTTTTGACACAGCATTTTTTGTCAAATAATGCAGGTTCCCCTTTTCTTCCCTCAGTTTGTTTTCAAGTGCTGACTGTCCCATTTGTGAAATGGGCGCTGAGCTAAGCCTGTGTGCAGCATTAGTACCAGCTGCCTTAAACTAAAGTTTACATTATGAGTTTAAAAATGTCCATCTTGTGTGGCCTGTGATGCTGAAGCCAGTGTACCTACCTTGCTGTGCGACATGGGTAGTTTGCACACGACATTCAGAATATACACTATCCTCCCCTTGTTTTGAAATAAATGTAGTTCAAATTGCCACTTTCCAGTATTTTTGAGCTTATGTAGTGGGTTCTGGAACATTTATATGTAATCTATATTTTAGATAATTACTTTTTCTACTTTTTTAACTCATAGTGTCCATGTTCCTTACCCTCCCTCTCCATCCCCACCCACTCTTTTTTTTCCCCAAAGTAGCCATGTGGCCCATGGACAGAAATCAAGCATTGGAGTTCCTTCTCTTGCGAGAGACGATTGCTTCTAACTACTGTTTCTTCATCCCTGCTTTCTTCCCAGGGACAGCACACCTGTGCTGTTTGACGGTATCGGCTGTGCCTCATAATTCCAACCAGTCACTTGAGAATACTCTTTCAAGACACTGTGCCCCAATTTGTTTTTTTTTTTTTAATCCCTAAAGCAAAGACTGAATTCTCAAGCAATGTCTGTAGTTCAGTGGGGGGGAACAATGAATAATTCATGTTAGGAATTTGTCTTTTGTTGTACTTACAGCAGCAACAAGTGTAAACAGTAGACAATAAACTTTTATTTAATAAAACTGTTGCAGTTGTGTTGGAAAAATAAAGGAATCTGATATTAAATGTTCTGATTATTTGCATAAGGTTTGTTGTATTTACAGAGCTTGTGAGAGAAGTTAAATGTAATTACTCCTCAGTGTTGTAAATTACTAAGAAACAGCGACTAATTCAAGAGCACTCATTCGTGTTACTGATGTTTGGAAAGGAACTGGCATATACTATACTAGTCTCAAAATGATAGCTTAATGGATCTTGTAAAGGAGACTACTGTGCATTTGAAATTACACAGTTCTTTTTAAATAATTCATTGTTTAGAATATGGGCTGTATTTTCCTCAAAAAAGGTAAATTTAATTTTTAATGTATCACTTTCATAGTACAGTAAAAAAGTTTTTTCTTGGTTAAGGATAGGAAGTCTTGTTAGGACCAGCTAACAAGCTGGTCCTAAATGGGCACAACAGACAAAGCAGAGGATGGACGACAGCAATGGTCAGCTGGTGCACATCTCCCAGGGCATCTGATCGTTAGCGTGAAAGCTGCTGTACCATCTTCTCCAAAAGGTAGAAACTGGCGTCTCCAGGGAACTGAATTTTTAAGTGTAGTAATTTACATCCACACTGCCCGCTCTCAAACTGACAATCTCCAAGGCAGTGCCTGGTGTTCGGACAGTAAAAGGCATGCATTCTAGGAGCAGCTGTCCCCACTAGAAGGGCAGACAGGCCAGGTAGAGCTGATTGACCTCAATTATCCAACATTTTCAGGTCATTCCCCGGGAAAAGCTTAAGAGAAACGGTACGTGGAGAAAGCTGTCTGCTAGAGGCTGTGCCTTGTCTCTTACTGACTTTAAGGAAGGAATCAACACGGGAACTTAAAAGACAAATCCTTGGAAGCTTGGGAAAAAGATGAGATTCTTGGGAGAAGAATACTCATGAGAAATCTGTATAGCAAATAATCCAATTAGGGAGGCCAAGGAGTTCCTATGTAAATCTCCTCTTTCAAAATTAAAAATCTATACAGAGAACAGCCATCTTCATGCCCAGATAGGGAATTTTTCATTTTAAGAGTTGAGGGTAAGAATAGTTCACTTAATTGGAACTCAAATCTACTTTCCTGTAGATGTTCCTTTATCTTTTGGACGAGGTTAAAAAAAAAAGTCTGAGGTTAAAAAAAAATTGGAGTGAAAATACCAGCAATTAGGGCTGGGGATTTAGCTCTGGCACTGCACCTCCCTCAAAATACCTGGATTTACAGTTTCATCGATATTTTAGAGTGTAAGTGAAGGTTACAGCCTACTTGTAATAGCAATTCCATACCACCACCACCACCACCACCACCACTACATGCATTCTGTGCTTTTATTTTATGAAAAAGCTAATTTCAGAGCTACAATTGAATACAGTCTCTGTGAAGAAGGCCTGGTAGTCTCATAAAAATGTGGCCAGTGTTCTCTTTGGCCTTAAAATTTCAGGAAGGGCACTTCAAAGGGCTTCGTGGTTGCATGTTTCAGTGCCAAAGCATAGGAGTAGACTCTAGCATCCACTGTAAGATGTTCTTCTGCTACCAGAGCTACAGTAGGAAGCAAACAGTACAACTTAGTAACACAAACGGGCAATATCACAGGTCAGCACTTACTGAGCAGCTATTACATCTGAGTTTCAGGTTGATTGCCAAAGGAAGAATGAAGAGCACCTGACAGGCTGAGGCAGCAGGATCACCCCGAATTCAAGGCTTAAACTACACAGCAAGACCTTGTCTCAAAAAACAAGAAAGAACAAAGACTAAAGGAGAGAAAAGCAGGACCACATCCCCAGCAGGGATAAGGACTCTACGTATAGAAGAACAAAGCTGTAAGTTTACGGTTTGGTTACTCGTCACTTAAGAGTTCAGGCAGAACAAACTTTTTTTTTAAGGTTTTTTTTTTTTTTGAGACAGGGTCTCGCCTTGTGGTTCAGGCTGGCCCTGAGCTCAGCCTCCAACTCACATCACAGCAATCCTCCTGTCTCTGCCTCCCGAGTGCTGGGATGACAGGTGTGAGCCACCACGCATGGCACTGTGGTATGTGGTACTGATTGCTGCTGGGGCGTGAGTCTGCATACCCAGTATGGTATGTGGTTACTGGGGATCGAACCCAGGCCCTTGCGCTTGCAAGACAAGCACGGGAACCACTGAACTAAATCCCCGGCCTGGGACAAACTCTTTGAACTCTAAGGTGATGATTGCACAGTACCTGGTTCGTAGACTCCGGTGTCTTTTCTATCCCCAGAGGGTACATATTTCCCTTTTGCAAGCCCAGCTGTGCCCCCGTGAGGGTGCCCTACGCATATATGAAAGGACTCCAAGAGTGACGCGCCACCGCAGACCATGATCTTCCGTGTGACTGATCGGGCCACCCCTCTGACTCCTGTTTTCCTGGCCATTCACTCGGCTCCACACCCTCCACGCCAGAGTATGGCGGGCTTGGCAGAGGCCAGACACCATGCCCCGGGGTGGCATAATCCTAAAGTACTTTGCTTACAGTCTCCAGTGTTCCTTAAATAAATTATTTGCTATATCTTGATTCAGTGGAAACCAGGCAAACTGATTCCTTTATCCTTCATTGTTTTGTCCCTTTTTAGACCAGAAGAGAAGTTATAGCAGGAAATAAAAGATTAGAAAAAGGATATTCTGCTTAGATTAAAAAATAAAGACATGGTATGTAATGCTCATGTCATATACATCTCCATTATCCAAATAAATTTTGCTCATGTCTCAAAAGCAGGGGCTGTTAGTCCTCCCCCCCCCCCCCAGCTTAGCCTAAGCCTTGCTCAGAATCCTCACTAATAATCGGCAGCTGAACCTAAGTCCCACTGACCCAGGCAGAACTGTCTGATTCTGAGCTGTACTGCCTATTGGTCTCCGACTCTTCTGAATAAATGTCCAGTATATTACTGTATTGCTTTAAAATTATTTCTCCGTAAGGCTTTGAGTTCTTAACGTAGTCTTTTTGAGGTCAAATTTTTTTTTATAGTAGGAACAGAAGCTCTCTGGGAACCTGAAATCGCTGCAGCTTTTGAAAAATCCTCTTTTCAAACAATACAGACGTTTCCAAATAAAGGGCTGGTTATGAAAGAGAACTAAGCCACAGTAGTCGTGGAAGTAAACAAGAACTTCTCTCAATTTTCTGACTAAGCAATGCCTTATGTCACTTTAGGAAGTAATTATTTTAAAACACAATTAGGTGTCAAAATTTTCCCATCATGCATAGGTCCTGCTTCTTTATGAGAAAACGGGGATGTCCTAGCCAGCATCCCCCAGAAGGATGTTAACGTCTTCAATAGCAGCATCTCCTCATGCACATGTATCAAAGAACATCTTTCTACACAGCATACCTACAAGGTTCCTGTGGGCCAAACTGCCCAAGGACCACACACACTACATGTGGAGCTTTATGAAGGGTCACGGAGCCAATCTGATTAATTATATTAGCTTGTCATACTTAGTACACAGCATTTATTTCAGATACTTAGTGAAAGAATATTCTTAAATCCTAAACTTATACTTTCCACCAAGAACTGTCCAATGACATGGCTGAAGAAAATCTGAGATATCTACTTAGACTTTTGTACTGCTATGGATTAGAAATTCAAAGTACAGAATCATTTTAGCTATTCCGAAGGAAAACAGATGACCATTCTATAGGAGAAAAATAGCTTCTACTAAAAGATTTTACTTGACTGAATGTTTTTGTTCTTGTTTTTGAACTGTAAGCCACCTACTATTGGTCAACTTCTGTTTTACAACAGTTTTTAGGTATTTAATAAGATAAAAGGAATTACTATAATACCCCACTTTCTGGGGATGGGACTAGGGAGAATGGTAAAGCTGGTAACAGTAAGGTAATAATCTCGAGGATGCTTACCATCAAGTCTATTCAGCAAGTCGTTCTTTGGTAAAGAAATCACTTCTACGAATTCTAAACAAAGAAAGTGTGAGTGAAAACAGAGCGGAAACCAGGAGCCTGCCCCAACCACAAGGTCTGCTGCCATTACCACCACGCTGAGCCATGCATGGCCGGCCGGCCGCTGAGCGTCGAGTCACGTACCTCCATCCCCTGAAAACAAACGGAGGAGGACATGGTCAGCAAATCCGCAGCGCTGGACCTGGGAGGACTGTGAGGTCAGCCATGGCAAAAGGACCGTAAGTAAGACCGTAAGTAAGAGACCCAAGCTTCAGAAATTCATCTGTCAGAGAACAGATTCCAATAGCATAAAAGTTACTATTCTCCACTCTTAAATAATTCCGTTAATGTCTTCATATATATGTATTTCTTTTACATAGGTATCTGGTACAGTTCAATGACACTAAATGACATTCACAACGCTGTGCACTAGCACCTCTCTTAACCTCGCAACTGTTCTGTCACCCCAAACAGAAACTTGGAACCCACAGACCTTTCAGCCCCAGTACTCTCTGCTCTCTGTTCTGCCTGTGGCTGTGTCCATCCGCATCTCTCACCTGAGCAGAACCACACACCACTTGGCCTCCCTTGGCACAGTGTTTTCGGGCTCAGCATGTGGCAGCTGCTTCCCTCTCAGGGTTCAGTGACACTCCTCTCTACGGACTGCACACACCACAGCTAGTGTACCCGTCTATCTGCTGATGGCCCTGCCAGGGGCTTCTGCCCTGGCCCATGAAGTGTGGACAACTCTGGATCTCCTCTCAGTTCTTCTGGGTGTGACACCAGAAGTGCACGTGCTGGATGATCGTCAAGTGGTTCTGTATTTAACTTTTTAAAGAACTGCCACACTTTTCCACCATGCATCGCATGTATATTTACAATTTAAAAATGAAGCATTTAAAATTGTCTATAAGGGAATATTGAAACAGAATAACCACGGAGGAAGGTAAGAAATTAAAGAATTACCACTCACACATTATTTACTCTCATGTACATATGAATACCCTTCTAAAAGGGTAAGAGTGGGCCAGGGATTTAGCTTAGTGATTTTGGTGCCTGGTTTGCAAGTGCAAGGTCTGGAATTCAATTCCCAGTACCAAAAAAATAATAAAACATAAAGGGTTGGGTGAGTTGACATGGAATTGAAAAAGATACTCAATTTTTTGAATCCAAACTTGCTAAGAAACATATCAGAGCAAACAACATCCTCACAGATTCTCTAAAAGGTATAGAAGTCCATACAGAATAATTGTTAACCAGCTGTTCTTTAACAATTACATCATTTTTACAATACAAAGGAAGACAGACACCCAGGTAACTGAAGTTTCTCACCCTTTCTGTTTAGGCTTGTAACTCATACTCCTGGTGGGATAAACCTAATACTGACCTGTGTAACCTAATAATTTGTAAGAGACATTTATTCCATCACTCTCGCTGAAACCAACACACACTCACCTGGCTTTGGCTTTGGTCTCACATTTTCTGCATCATCCCCATTGATTGTCACCGTCACGATGTGTGTGGTGCAGTTGGACAGACCCGGGTCCATACATACCACTGCGGAAGGAAGCAACAGTCCACCCTAAGAAACCAGTCAGATGCGTCAGCCCATTCTAGTTCATCTTACTACTGATGTCTCAGGAAGATGACTCAGCGCTCAGGATTCGCATGGAGAAAAATGACAGCTACTATCTTCACTCAGTGTCTGTGGGAGTACAGACTGTATGTGCCAAATTCCCCAACTATTCCCCACTTGAGTCATACAACCGAGGGGTTGGATGGTACGAACAGGTTCCAAGAAGAAGACACTACAGCAGCAAAACAGTCCCGTGAGGACTGCGGCACATGGACGAAGGAAGTCACAAGTTCAGGGTGTGGGATTCTGAGAAGCACATGCTCTGTCCCCAACTTCAGGTCCCCTTGTTCTGACTTGCTCTCATGAGAAGAGATTTACTTACAGCTGTGATCAACCTTAATCTATGATTTTCTTTACAAAATTGGATGAAAGAGGGCCAGCGATAGAGCTCAGAAACATCTGCCTGGCAAGTGAGAGGTCTTGGGTTTGATCCCCAGTACAAAGAGTAAAGTAAAATAGGTGAAATAAATCCACGTGAATTCTACTGGGAAGAACAGTCACTCGTGTAATTCACCCCTCTATGACTCATGAATTTATTGCCTGGCTAATTTTTAGGAGACTGAGCCCAACAGCCTACTTGGAAAGCAGCACAAACCTGGAGAACATTCGGCCACATCGCCTTTGTAGCCAGTTTCTTCCTCCAGCTCCCGAAGCGCAGCTGCTTCCGGGCTCTCATTGTCATCGATGAGACCTGTCAAGTGGGAAGGGAAACCCAGTGTGCTTTGGCTCCCACGTTCCTCCAACACAGGTGCTGCTTAACTCTGTGAAAAGTGGTCTCACAGCTAAAGCTGTGATGTTTGGAACTCTCCTGCGGCAGTCTGGAACCCCACATGAAAAGCCAAGAGAAGAAAACCCTTGGAGACAAGTAGGTTCTGTTGGTATCTCCCATGCCTTAGCTTTCCGCTCTCCACTGTGCTAGCACTGGTGAGCAAAAGGAGCTGAGGCCAGCGAGCTATGTGACAACAGCACAGAAATTACCATCTTTTTCTGTTTCCTTACATGTCAGGCAGTGACAGTTTTATTGCTCTTGCTTTCTTTCCTCACAGAAAAATACTGAGGCACTGCAATGACAAGGCAGAGGGAATGAACCGGGGCTACTGCCTTCTGGTAACCACACTGGTCACTGAGGAGAGTAGACACAGAGAGGTCAGTGGGAGAAGAAAAGCAACAGATTTTTTTCCTGAATAGAGTAAAACACAGTAGAGAAAATGAGAGATGTTGGCGATTCGGTGACTTTCAATGGTATTAAATTCTTTGGGAAGATGGCAAGTGAATGAGAAAACAAGTGAATGTTGCTCCTGTGGGCTGGGTTCCGCCCGCGGCAAGGATGCGCCCAGGGTCAGTGCACAGTGCTGTCCGCCGAGCTGCACCTCCTGCATCGTGACTGGAGAGCAATGGGACAGTCCAGAGGGCCCGACAGCAACATGGCGCCTTCAGTCATTACCGTGACTGAAAAGAAATACCCTGTTGCCTGCAGAGCAAGGTGTCTCTTCCATGGACGGCTTTTGGAGTTAGTGCCTGACCTACGATTGTAAATTTCTTCCCAGGACAGACACTCATAAAGGGAAACTAGCTGAGAAGGGAAGGAGCAGCAGGGTGGGCGAAGGCCTGTCCTCGTGTGGGACACTCGCCCGGAGTCGCCTCCCCATGGGAATGGCCGTTTTATTTACAGCATATTTCTGTGATCAGATAAAAAATGCCCAAGATGTAAACACTGCAAACTCAGCCTCTGCCCTCGCTCAGCCTGAGGGGCCCTGGAGGCACATGATGCCCACTCACTCACCCGCGGGGAACTCCAGGCAGTAGCCACCCACTGGTGGTCGGAACTGCTTCACAAGAACGATGCACTCGTAATGCAGGGTCCTCTGCAGCACCGGAATGACGGCCACGCCTGTCACCAGACACAACGAGACCAGGGAAAGCCTGAGAAGCGCTGGCCAGACTTCCTGTGTGTTTACAGCGGTCTCCTTCAATCCCCAGAGGGTGAGAAATGCCCTCACCACCTACTCAGTACTCACCAGGAAGCAATAGAGGTGCTGGCAGTTAACTTTGGAAGCTATTCTTTCTCTTTTCAAAAGAAGTACATTTCTATGTTTAAATTTGTTTTCTAAATAGTTCATTTTAGTTGTTATGGTTTTTCTTTCAAGAAAGTAAAAAGGTCTTGCTATACTGCCCAGCCTGGCCTTCTCCTGCCTCAGCTTCCAGGTAGGTAGGGCTATGGCATTAGCCACCATGCTAGGGCACAATTTTTTAAAAGAGAAAATTAAAAGTGAGCCAAGATATTTCACACAGGACAAAGGGCATGAGATTTCAGTCTACACGAACCCCCATACAGAACTGTTTCTTGCCGCAGAACCGCTAGGTCACTGGTGGTTAGTTTTCATTAAGCAAGTTGACTTTCTTGTACATGCTACGTAGACTGACTTTTGCTATTTTAGGTAAATGATGTATTCTTTCAAACTATGTGGCCTCATCTGTAACAAAAGCCAGTGGTTCTAGAAAACACCCAGTGCCGAGGAAGAAAGCGGGGCTCGTCCTGAACGTGTCTGCATCGGTTCATGACAGCAACTGCAGCCCAGCTGCTGTCTGCTTCCGGTAAAAACAGAAGGCAAACCAAGTGGAAAACAAAAGGCAAAACAAGAAAGGCCAAAGCTCCACCTCCCGGGACCACTCCTGACTATGAGGACCGCTGCTGGGGGCCTGCAGCAGAATCGCTTGAGCCCAGCAGGAAAGGTGAGCTGAGCTGCACCACCTTGTCGTCACCCCCAGAAGTGAGGGGTGGTCAGCAGTCGCACTAGTTTTCCAGGATCTCCCCGGCCTCTGAAGAGTGCAGAGCCTACAAGTCTTGCCACACAGACACAGTGTGTGCGCTTCAGTGGCATCAGTCTGTCTGGCTATCGACGGCAGTGTATCCTCTCAAAACACCCTCTGGGCTTCAGCACCCGGCCACAGGCTACTGACAGAGAAGATTAAAACTGAAGACAACCATGCTCAGAGGTCTCCGGCTATGTTAAATATTCTCCTTTGGCCGTGTGTGCTAACACCCTTCAGAGAAGGTTTATAATACCTTACCGTCGGCAGACTGTCCCTTCCTGGTTGTACGTTTCACTGTTTCCCAAGTTCTGTTCAGGCAGAGAAGAAAAACCTCATTAGTGCTAAAGAGGAGAGTGTTCCTCGGTTTTCTGTGTCCATCCAGAACGTCAAAAAATGCGATGCATGCACATGTACTAAGACTGGTCAAAAAGACCACAACACAGATCCAGATTAAAGCCAACTGCAGTTTCTTTAGGTTTCTGAAGTTACCAAGGCAATGGGTTGCTTCTTTCCACCCAACCCTCTGAAGCCATCTCCACAGAGCCTGCTGAGCACTGGAGATACTGCTTTCTCAAATACCTCAGCTGGGATCATTCACCTGTGTGAGCTGAGCTGCACAGCTGGTGACGGTGGCCTGAGGCTGTCAACCCGGGGAAGCCTCGGCACCCTCCGGCCCTGTCCCTAGGAACCGAAGACACCATGCAGGATGGGGGCTCCTGAGATTACTACACTGATCTTTTGGTTCACGTGACCTAACCACGCAACTTAGGAAAGTGAAATGTTTCTGTCTCCTAAGTGAGGAATTATTAAATCTATAAGTGCTCTTAATTTGCAGGAGTTAGGTCTTGTCTAAGGGGGCAGAAGTGGTCTCTGGAGGGAAAAAGTGAGGCGAGTGACAGCAGATTCCTATTCCTGTTATGCTTTACTCCAGTCAGTGATCCGTTCCTGCTGTTTCCTGACTTGGGTTTTCCTAACATCTAGGCTGCTATGTGCCCTACAGGAGCACCATGTAGTCATGGGGAAGGGCATGATGGGAAATGACCCCTTTCCCTCTCAGCCTGAGGTGGAGTAAACTGGCAAACTGTGGTAAGAGCTGAAGGTAGAGAAGAGAACAATTTTAGGATCTCTTCTAATGGAAGTCAGATACCTCATGGCGATGGGCCCTGGGATAAGGAAGTCCTCGCCATGAGAGGGACCAGAAGCACCACACAGGCAGATCCGAGAGTGTTCTCTACTCAAGGTCTGGTCCTGCCACATTTTCTGATCATTTTTCAGATACTTAGTTTATCTGTAAAACTGGACATCGTTCAGCATTGTCCCCAAATCCTAAAGGGCCATGTGTCAAAAGGAACCCGTGAAAATTAAGCAGACCACTATGACAACTCACAGCAGCCCAACATGCCTGTTAGTAGCGAGAAGCCAACCAACAAGCACTTTCTGATAAGTGAATAAAGAATACAGACTGCAAGGGACGAAACACCTTTTGGCACAGCTCTCTCTGCTGTCTCTTAGGTTAGTCCTAAGGACGGAAGAAGACAGTGCTGGGAAGAGCACTGAAGGTCCCAGCCCAAACACACTAGGAGTAAGGGAAACAAAAAGGAGCGTCATTACAGTGGTTACGATGAAGGCAAGAAGCAGTGAAGAGCCATGAAGTATGAGCAGTGAACACAAGTGCATCCGTAAGAAACACTAGAGAAGGGTGCCCCGGGAGAGCGCCAGCAAGCCTTTCTTTCTGGGGGGACTTGGGATTGAACCAGGGCCTGGGCACTAACTTCACCCTTGGCCCGTTTAGACAGGCCTCACCGAATCCAACAATCTTAAAGGGACTCGGACAGGCATGAGAAAATCTTACTTTCTACTTGGCTATCTGCTAAGCCCCAAGCTACAGCCTCTTGGAGAGGTTTTCCGTGTGTAAGCCTCACTGGTTAAGCATGCTATACTATCTTGGAATGAGCACACAAACGCAACAATCTCTTCTAGCTCTAGAATTCTGTTTCCTTTTAATCTGCTCTATTCCCCAGTGTCTTTTGTCACAGGAAAACACGGTTCGCTCTGCCCTCCCGTCCATCACAAGAGCTAGCAAGGTAACGCAGGATGACAGCTCAGCACTATCTACACCGTCAACACAGGTCTCCCTGAGACAGTGGAACAAAGCATTCTTTTTTTTTTAGGTTTTTTTTTTGAGACAGGGTCTCGCTTTGTGGTTCAGGCTGGCCCTGAGCTCAGCCTCCAACTCACATCACAATCCTCCTGCCTCTGCCTCCCAAGTGCTGGGATTACGGGCGTGAGCCACCACGCCCGGCACTGTGGTATGTGGTACTGGTTGCTGCTGGGTGGGGGTCTCCATACCCAGTATTGTTATGTGGTTACCGGGGAATCGAACCCGGGTCCTTGCGCCTGCAAGACAGGCGCCAGAACCACTGAGCTAACTCCCTGGCCCAAAGGATTCTTTTATAGCAGGTAATAAAGAGCATATTTTTATAAATTAAGTCTATTAGAAAGTAGAGATTCATTCTTTATAAAGTGTGACATTCTAGTATGAAATATTATACTTTATATAAGACCTGGTCAGGATCATGTATGAGACAAATGGAAATGGGCAGCTGGGAATAGCTGGACAGACAGCACTTTGGTAGACTTTAGAGCCCACTTCCCAAACTAGCAGACTCTCGAAGGTGAGAACTAGACGACAGCATCCGAAAAAAGTCTCAAACGACTCTGCTGTGCACTCCTGAGGGATAAACTTGGGAGGGGAAGATGAGCACTGAAAAGCTAATAAGCTCACGGGAACCAACACATATTCTTTAAGCGAAGTGCCGCGTTATGTTATAAACTTAAATTTGTAGGAAAAAGAAAGCCAAACTTTATCACTACATATTGGGTTTCAATGGCTGTATCTACTTTCACAAACACAAACATATCTGAATGTACTGTGCTCCCTAGGGCTTGGACCTTGCCACATTTCTGTGGTAGGTTTGGCCCCTGGGCTGGCTGGCTTCACCCCTAGTCCTACACGTCAGACTTGTCGAAGTTGTTCTTCCAGTGTTTAAGGATCACAGTGTGATGATTTAGCTTCTGCCCGAGATCTCCAACACTGGGGCTTACTAAGATTTCTGCTGGTTTCATAGCTAAAATATAGTTGCTCACATTATTGGCAAGTCCATGTATTTTCATCTCAATGACATTCTATCTGTTAACCGAGAAACCTTATTATTTGATCACTTAGCAAGTAATTTTTACATGACTCTGAGTCAAGTAAACTGACAATACACTTAGTTTCAGTGTTTTTCCTTGCTTTCTTATTATACTGAACAGTAACTATTTTAACACTTTTTCCCCCCAATAGCTTATAATATAAAAAAATTGTTAAGCAGGAAATTTGGAAGATTAAAAAGTTAATTACATGGTTGCCTTTTCATCATTTTTATTCTAGCCTTTTCTTACACATTTGGCAGTTTTAAAAAGCATACATACTGTTTTCTACTCTATTATCAACACTAACTTATCCCCTTTGCTAGGTTTCTTCACACATATTGTAACAGTTCCCTTGCTTTTTCCCAGTGCCAGGAACAAAATCAGGGTCTCAGAAGCCCGAGTTCCCTATTATTAAGATCTTTACGTTGCTTTGTCTTTTAAATTTTTCACAAACATTTTTCATGCATATACCTAATTCTAAACAATAAAACATTTTCTTAGCATAGTCACAGAACTGGCATTATTAGGTCAAAAGTCATTTTTATGGCTATTGATACTTATAGTGAAATATGCTTCCTAAAAAGATGTTTTTCCGATTTACATTTGTATGAGCAAGGTATGACTACTTGTGTTTTACCTCAGCCAATAATACTTTTTCATTTTTAGTTCTTAAGAGATTAAAAAATTGGCTTTACTTAAAAGAAGCAACACATACTATTAATTATTTCTACTTACCTTGTCAGCTGCAACTTAGGCTTGACCCAAAACTTTTAGGGTTACACTTATCTAGGGAGAATAGACTCCTAATTAGTTATTAACAAATTTACAACCCAATTTTATCCAGAGATTACCAATGATCCAAACATTCTAACAATGGGGAAAAATCTATTTTAGACTCTTCAGTTAAAAAAGTTTATAATGAGAAAAACATTAAAGTTTATGTCAAACACCCGATAGAGACCCAGAGAACCAAAATACTCATTTTACAAGAGGGGGAAAGTTTACCTAGTTTTACCAGTAGGATCCATGTAAGTTGTTTTTTCAAGCTTGACCCATTTTCCTTCTGAAATTAACTAAAAGGAGATCAGATAGTAAGTTGAGAAACTTTCAAATCAAGTCGGTTTTTTATCTAAAAGGCTTTCTTTTTTCCTTAGATTTTATTTTATTTATTTATTTATTTTTTTAGGTTTTTTGAGACAGGGTCTCGCTTTGTGGTTCAGGCTGGCCCTGAGCTCAGCCTCAAACTCACATCACAATCCTCCTGCCTCTGCCTCCCGAGTGCTGGGATTGCAGGCGTGAGCCACCACGCCCGGCACTGTGGTATGTGGTACTGGTTGCTGCTGGGTGTGGGTCTCCACACCCAGTATTGTTACGTGGTTACCGGGGAATCGAACCCGGGTCCTTGCGCTTGCAAGACAGGCGCTGGAATCACCGAGCTAACTCCCCGGCCCTTTCCTTAGATTTTATATACGTGGTCCCTCCAGTATTTGCGGGCAAGTTTTCAGTTCAGAGTAAACGTTCTAAGTTTTCCTTTCTGAAATTTCTGAAGTACTTCAGAGAGGTGATGAGATGACAACCCTTCTGCACTAAGAAGAGTGTTGGGACGTGGCGCAGTGGTGGAGTCTGTGTCAGCCTCCCCCACAGTAAGTACATATGAACCCCGGGACTGCCAGAAGCAGGACAGATGGGGGAGCAGCAGGGCGGCAGTGTTGTGAGGTGCTCCTAGAGTTCTGCTCCTGCTCGGGATTTGAGCCACACAGAGGCACTGAGTCCACGAAGCTTCTTCAGCAGGGTTTCATGTCAATGTCCCACCCATCCTGACTCCTGGGTCTCCCCCCACCTGAGAAAGCACCCGGACTGTCCCACCTGACCCTGAGAAGCCTGCTCATGAGGACTAGCTTAGCGACAGCACTGTCAAAACTGACAGGGACGTTCACTGCGTACTTAAAGCAAGGGTCTTCTCCAATAACTACCAGAGATATGTTTACAGACAACGCGGGAAATAGTATATCAAAGAATCATCGGAAGGGGTCAAGCTCAGACTTCCAAGAAGGATTTAAAAACTATCCTTTGCAGTGGTTCCTGCAAGAAGAGACTTTTTTTTTAGTTTTTTTCTTTTTTGGAGACAGGGTCTCGCTTTGTAAGTTTAGGCTGGTACTGAACTCAGCAATCCTCCTGCCTCTGCCTCCCGAGTGCTGGGATTACAGGTGTGAGCCACCACACCTTGCGCTGTGGTATGAAGTACTGATTGCTGGTGGGTGTGAGTCACTGAGCCCAGCATTGTTGTATGTGGTGACAGGGAATCGAACTTGGGACCTTGAGCTTGCAAGGCAGGTGCTAGAACTGCTGAGCTGAATCCCCAGCCCCAAAAAGAGACTTTTACAAATCAAAACTGCATAACATACAAGACTGACATTAGTTCTAGAACTCAATGTAATTTGGACTGCAATTACAGTTTGGGACCACAAACAGAACTAAATATGAAGTCACAAAGTATTAAAATTCACATATTATTCATTTCTCTATCCAGGGAAGCTTTCAGTAAGAATTAAGAATTTCTCTTATTAAGAGCCATAATCTACTCCAATCGAATCTCACCACTACACAGAACTAAGAAGGATATGCTACCATTCTCACCCAGGAGCAGGATGTGCCTGAACCTTCAACTGGAGTAGAAAGTATTTTAAAACTGTTAAGAATGAATGAAAAATAATCATTTGAAACATTAAATAGCCTACAAAATTCAGATTTATGTGGGGAAAGGGAAGGAAAGTGAGAAACAAGCCATACCTCCTCTGCAATAACAGACTGTTTGGTATTTGGAGAAGAATCTGCCAGCTCTTGGTTCTCCATTTCTGATCTCGTTATTTTCTATAGTCCTCAAGTGAGACAGCCCCGCTGCAAGACAATGAGACACGTTATGCCAAAATTTTTCTGAATCAAGCTACTGTGCATGAGTTGATCACAAGTACTTAAATGGCAAAACACTGATTTACCATCAAAGCTGCTGTTTCCTTGTGAACATCTGGGCAAACACCCCAGAAGGAAATGGAAATAGAGAGGTCCGTGGGAACATCCAGGCAGGAACTTGGAGGTGGCGTGGTCAGAACCAGCTTCCATCAGTTCACTGTGGGAACCTGCGCAGCACGCTGCCCGGAAGGTTCACACCACCTCACAGCCTGGGGCCCTCGTGTACTTTCACGGGTGTTCTGACTCTAAATCTAAAGCTCGTTCCAGCATAGAACAGCAGGAAGATCAGACAGCACTCTCTAAGTGCTAACCTTTTATACGCTATCTGTGCCGGCAACTTTCCCTCCACTTACCCCTCTCTCCTGTTTAACAAGTAAACAGATTTACCATTCTCATGATTTCACGACCATAGTTGAGTGGTGTTAACTATTGAAGCCTGGTGGTATACACCTGACATCTCAGTACTGAGGAGGATTCTTCAAGATGCAGCTCAGTGATAAAGTCCAAAAGAAATTAAGCAAAAACCTCATTATTGCATTCCATTTAAATTTCAACACCTATGAAAGTCAACATGGCTCACAATCAACTAGCCCTACACAGTGGCACCTCAGTTTCCAAACTTGAGTCCTACCACAATTCTGGCTGCAAACCAAATTGGACAAAACCCAATCAAACTGAATGGCTCTTAATCCTCATGCGGTTTGGTTTGTGACCTGAAGGGTGCAGAACTGTGCTCGTGAGTGGAGGCGCCACTGTAAAATCTGTTGTGAAAAACTTCAGGTGTCCTGTCCCATGTGTGGCTGTATATTTTTCTTGGTTACTTCATTTTTGAACTTCTTCCCCTTCTCCTCACAGCGAATTAATAATGCAGAAACACTGTCCAACTGTCTCTTTCCTGCTGTTGCTGCCGAGAAGCTGTGCTGACTCCTGATGCTTTTCCCGAGTGATGCGTCTTCCCGCGGGGAAGCTTCGGGTCGGTGTGGCTGTCTTGCTGCGGCTGCACTGGCTGCTCAGCGGGGCTGAGATCGCACAGGTACTTCCTTACAGGGAACCCCGAGTCACTCGACTTGTAACTCACCCCTCCGCATCTCATCTGTTCTCCCACAACTTACTGAGCTGCTGGGCCTCCCGAGAGGACCCTGCCTTATCTTGCCATTACTCCTGAATCTCGTCTGCATCTGTCAGTGGCTGCTCATCTGGCAATGCTCTTCCTTCCACCATTCCTAATCTACCACCCTAACTTCAAAGAAGATGGAGCCGCCCTTGTTTCCCAGGAGATCAGGTGCCAGGACCCCCCGGCCAGCTGCAGGTTTCTCAAAAGAAATGGCGTTATACTTGCTCATTCCCCACGCATTTCCTCCCATGGACTTAAAACCTCTGATCACCTGAAACAATGTCGAAGCTACACAGTTGTTATGCTACACTGTTCAGGAATACTGACAAGAAAAAAAGTCTGTTAAACTTTCAGTACAACTGGGCATAGTGGTACATGCTTATGATCCCCGCTCTTGGGAGGCTGAGGCAGGACAATTGCTGTCAGTTTGAGGCCAGCATGAACTATTTAATGACTTCAAGGCCATCCTGGACTATATGGTGAGACTTTGTCTCAAGATACCAAAAAAAGTGTTTAGTTCAGACACATTTTCCCCTGAATATTTTCAGTCTGGATATGGAACTCCCACGCACAGGGGGCTAATTGTGTAGACTACCAAGGATCAATTTTCTTTCTGTCTTAAAGCAGTGTCTTTACTCTTTGTTTCTTCTGAGACCCAAAGTGATAGTTATATTATTCATCTAATCTTCAATTTTTATCCCAGATAACAAGTCTCCCTACCTTGAAATACAATCAACAAAAAATGCCTTAAAAAATCAAATACTTGGGTCAGGGATATAGCTCAGTGGTTCCGGCGCCTGTCTCGCAAGCGCAAGGGCCCGGGTTTGATCCCCGGTAACCACATAACAATATTGGACGTGGAGACTCACCCCAGCAGCAACCAGTGCCACATACCACAGTGCCGGGCGTGGTGGCTCACTCCTGTAATCCCAGCACTCGGGAAGCAGAGGCAGGAGGATTGCTGTGATGTGAGTTGGAGGCTGAGCTCAGGGCCAGCCTGAACCACAAAGTGAGACCTTGTCTCCAAAAAAACCTTAAAAAAAAAAAAAATCAAATACTTGCTTGACCGACTTAGGGAACCTGAGTACTATGCCATGTGGCGGACCCACAAAACACGTCATGTGTTGCTCAGAGCAGGACTAAGGCTGTGTCACAGAGAAGACGAGATGAGGGGGAGCAGTGTACACAAGCTGTCAAGTGACCTGAAGTTTATGGAAAAGATTATGAAGCTATAAAGTGGGGGAAGGTGGGGGCGTGGAGTAATCTATACGGAGTGATCAGGGAAGCATCTTTAATTTCCTGACCCTTGAATTGAGACTAGAAAGTAGTAAGGAAACAAGAGCCACCGGTATTGGAATACTTAGAGACAGTCACTGAACATATTCACACTTAGAGTTCCAAGAGAACAGGCAGTTATTTCTTTGAAGTTGTTCCAGATGGTAATCATGAAAACTTTTAACTGGCCTCGGTAGAGAGAATACGCATATTTTAGGCAAAGAAGCATGCTAACCCAGGTAAGAATGAATCAAAGGTATAAAACCAACCTGTCTCTATCTGTATGTTCCATAGGCCATGAAGAACTTCAGTAGAACTTTACCTTCTAGATAGATATCCTTCTGTTAATAACATATACATCACAGAAGAAAACGTGCTCACAGAAGGAAAGATTCCGATTCTAATACAC
>PVIR01020499.1:0-30485 GCA_004026965.1 Petromus typicus | reverse complement strand
ACACACAAATATTAGCTGCATTTACTTTCGCCAATAATGATCCCCCTAAAGAGAGAAGTCCAAAAAATAATGACATTTATGGGTTCAAAAAAAATAAAATACTTGCATCACCTTAACTAAGGAAGTCAAAGATAAGTCCACTGATGCCTACATCTCCCAGAAGAAGGGAGTCTAGGAAGACACAAAAGGTGAAGAGGCACCTCATAGTCACAGATTAGAAAAATCAGTGTGACTGTAATTTCTGCTGATGAGAGGAAAGGTCAAATATGAGTTCCATGGGAGAGAGCTTCATCCCAGAAATAATTCCAAATCTTCCTGAGGTGCCAACCAGAGAAGGAAAATGATTCTGATGATTCAGATGTGAATCTCAAGAGCTGCAGAAAAACCAAAGGAAATACCATCATCTGTTGGTTGGCACATGTTGATAGGACTCTCGAGTGCTCTCCAGGGCTCTGCAAAAGCACGCAGAAGAGCTTGTGCTAAGTCCAGAGTGCCATCATAAAGTATGTCCAAGAGCAGAGAGTTACCTACTGCCAGAAGTGCTTCTCTCATTTTCGATCCCCCAGTCCAGCAGGACTGAGAATCCCTGGTGAATAGGAGAAAAACAGTAGAAATTATCCACCAAGCTGAGAAGGACCTGGTCTTGTACTCTTTCACCTGAGACAGCTCATCTAAAGTGAGCTTCTGTGAAGAGGGGGTGCCCTATTTAATCTTAAATGGTGTTAGAACTCTACTAATTGTCCAGAGCCAAAATCTTCACCTCTTTTTTAAATGAACAAAAAGCCTTTCAGTTCACACTGTGTGATATTACAATAAATGGATAGTAAAAGCAAAAAGTGATAAAAGAAAGGAAAGAGAAAGAATAAAATTAAGAAGACTGAGAGAAAGAGAAGGAAAGTGTGAGGGAGAGAGAGACACAGAGTGGGATATTGAAAGTTTGCATAGGAGTGGTGCTCTCCTATAAGGAAAATTAATTGCCTGTCCTGAGTTAATAAGTCTTGGTTCTTTTGAAATGAGGTAGACAGTTTCATCTTAATTAAGGCAATAAGGAAAAATATTGAAGATATGAAACATTTTTATCTTTCTTTTTGGTCTTAATCTTTCTAAAATGCTGGGAATTATACTCAAACAACTTAATTCTTAAAATAAAGAGCTCTTTAAAATTTAAATACACAAACTCTATTTTTGACTCAATTTATATTAAACTCTGGTGTGAATATTTCCAGTAAGTGATTTTCTCAGTTATTTTTGAAATTTAATTTAAGCTTTCCGAATGTAAACTCTTTCTAAAAAAGTGCATAAAAATCTAATTAAAACACAGAGAAATGTGAAAAAAAACAAGAAAGAAGAAAACAAACAGGAATTAAGATATGTCTGGTGTATTATTTATTTACTCAAACTAAGTTCAGCTTTGGTACTCATGCTGTTCTAAAAAGCACCCAGTAACACCTTAAAATTTTTAGCTATATTTGTGCTCCTGGGAATCATTAAGAAAGTCTTTGGACTTTATGGGCATTCCAAAGAGTAAGATAAAGTGTGCGAGATTCTGGAGGTTGTTATCATCTTGGCTTTGCCTTCTGATAGAAGGAGGCACCTACTGCAACAGATTGTCATGTTCTTTCCAGAATCTTTCATTACTCTGAACCATATTATTTTGTTGAAGCATTAAGAGATGGATATTTCTATACATATCTTTTCCATTTTATAGTATTTCCAAGAATTTTGGCTGCTTTCAACAAATAAGCTAGTAGGCCTGCTCTCCACCACTTAAATTGCCAGAGTTGTACAATGTTAGCATTTATCATATAGGTCTGCATATCCCATGAATCGAAAGCATATCACCTTCTTCCCATAAAGCTATCCATAGAAGTAATCAGCATGTATTAATTTACCCTTTTTAGAGAAGCAAAAATTTAAAAGGGAAGATCATTTATAATTGAGAAGTATTGTCACTATTTTAGAAGTATTTTCAGATGTGTTTTGATTTTGTTTAACTGTTGGATAATACCTAAGCCTAGAGTTACCATACAGAATTGGTTATTTGAGAATGTTGTTTGTGTCCATCTTTTCACTTGAGAATAAAGTATACAAGGTTCTGATAAGAGGGAAGCTAAAATAACATTGTAGTCTGTGTCACAGCAGTCTTTTATTTCAGCCACAAAGCATCAGGAATAGGACCAGATTTTTAAACTAGAAAGTTAAGTTTGCAATTTATAAAAATGAGTTTAAAAACTTGAACCAAATATGAAGTTTCAGGCATTTGGTGAAACTTTTCTTTCTTAATCAAAAAATTTAAGCTGTCTGTGGTTGTTTTTCTCTTCACTATATTTACATGCACAATATAAGGAATAATTTATATTCTATTCCTTACAGAATCTAGTAAAGGTGCCCTGAAGTGAGAGGGTGATATTTTAATGAAAAATCTGATACCAGTTATTTATCATAAAAATTGTTTCTACTTCTAAAAATTCCATTATGCCCTGATAGCTGATGTCTGAGAAATCCATTCATTTTTTATATTATTTGAAAACCTCATCTATTTCAAAGGGATAATGCAATTCTTCTTTTAAACTGATAATTTTTACTACTTGTCTCATACATTTTTTTTATCTCTCATTCTGTAAGCTTTTATAAAGCACTTCTGAATGTACGGGCCACGATTCTGCTCCAAAGCATCACAGAGAAAGCATTACAGATAGCTAGTGACTGAAGACAAACTGAAGACATCACAGAGTTTATGTGCACTTTGAATTGAGAAAAATGAAAAGTGTTTCATATTTTAGGCAGTCTGAAATTATACAAAGAAAAAAACATTTATAGGAAATTTCTTTACATATTAAGAAATCAGTGCTATGCCACAGAGTAATGTAGTACACAGTGATGACAAAATATACATATATATACATATATACATACATATATATATACATACATATATACATACATATATATATACATATATACATATATATATACATTATATATGTATATATATATGTATATATATATATGTATATATATATATATACATTAGTAGATCACTTGCAGACAGAAGAAAAGATCATTCATAGCCAGAGCTACAATGATAAACAGTAGAGAGTTGAGCTACGTGGTCACCTGATAGAGGGTGAGCAGGCATAAAAAAGAGGACAAGAGGTAAGACTGACTCAGGTCCAGGTGCTTAAAGATCACTAGGGCCCTAAAAAGAGTTTAAAATCCTCACTTCTCTTGGTTCTTGATGCAGATAATGTTAAAAAAAATAAAAAGCTGGATTTCACTGGAAATTTCACAAATGTTTTCTTTTAGGTTTCTTTTTTTTGAGACAGTGTCTTGCTTTGTAGTTCAGGCTGTCCCTGAGCTCAGCCTCCAACTCATATCACAGCAATCCTCCAGCCTCTGCCTCCCGAGTGCTGGGATGACAGGAGTGAGCCACCATGCCTGGCACGATGGTATGTGGTACTGATTGCTGCTGGGGTGAGTCTCCACACCCAGTATTGTATGTCGAACCGGGGATCGAACCCCGGTCCTTGTGCTTGCAAGACAGGCACCGGAACCACTGAGCTAACTCCCCGGCCCACAAATGTTTTCTGACCGCTGGTTATTTCCGCTTTCCCAGCATACGGCAAAGTCTGTATAACATATTTGTTTGTAGGTCTATCTAGGCTACCCTAACAAATTTATTAAACAAATTTAACAAATTTACTAGAACATCGATGCCTCCTAGAACATCGTGTGGGGGCTAAGTTTCAGTGTGTGGACTCGTGAGTTACATGGACTTTCAGACTGTATCACTGCGAATGCACTGGCTTGACTTTAAGAGAAATGTGCAGGATACTAGAGTATTCAAGCAAATTTGATGTACAGTTTTGATGTGGAGTTTAAGGACAAGACAATTTGATAGTTTTAGCTTACTTTTCCTGTGTGTCTTGTAATGATTTGTACAGATTTGCACAGGTCTGATAGATAAAAGGTAATGAGAAGTCACTTAACTATTTCTCTAAGACAAACTCTGCCTGGCCTGCACTCATCAAAATAGTTATATTATTCTTCATTCCTTATTGGGGATATAATACACAAAACATAAAATAGTTCTTCTGAGCAGAGCTGGACTTTTAGAGATTATCACTGTTGTTGTTATTAAGATCATTAAGTTTTCATAACTATCATATATACTATCTTTGGTCTGAGAAGAATTCGTGACATTTTCTAAAAGCAGCCTGAGTTACTCAGAAAAGTGAATATTTCTGATTAGGGAAAAATGTTTCCCTTTTGACGCACAATTAGGATACCACACACAGAGATTTCTGCATACAGAGAAAGCAATGGGGCAGAGTCCCACCCCAAGGGAAGACTGGAAGATCAATAAATCCAAGAAGGTACCTATGGCTCTAATTTTCCGGAACCTATGAGGATACTTCCTTGTGTAGAAACCACACAAACCTACAAGCTGAGGTTGAACCTGACCAAGGGGTGATGAAGGTGAAAAATAGACACACAAACAAGTAAAAACCTGGGGGACTAAAGAAATCATCTTTCCCTTTGACACAGAGCCCCGAATGACTGGCCCACCCTGGCTTTGTTCACTAGGATGCCGGCACAAGCAATTAGAGTCCACAGGACTCACCTGTCTTCCTCTCCATGAGTGTCTCTGGGCAGATAACTTCCCTCAGGTGTTTGTACTTTCCCCTGCAGCGTGTCAGCAAGGATGCCTGCCCTCTTTCTCCTCAGTGGTCACCAAGGAGGCCAATTAGACCTCAGTCTTCTCATATAACATCCCCACCCTAGGGAACAAAAAGTTCCAGAGATTGAAAGAATAAGCAGATAATAAATACAATAGGTAATTTATAAATCACCACCACCACCACTACAAATGTCACTGCTATACTTTCTGTCTTCTGCAGAGGACTTATATTTCCTTCTGTATATTCTGTGTATCATTCAGGTCAGAGATATCTTACCAGTTTGAAATTCCTTGAGTTGTTTTTTTTTGCCTGATTTTGTATTGAGTTTGGTTTAAAAGATTTTAAGTCATATGTGTATATTTTTCTTTCATTATCCTCTTATAATTGAACCAAAACCCCAGGCAATTAGAGTCATACTGCTGGCATACTGAAAATGAAGACTGCTTCTTGCTTAGAATAAAAATATTTTCCCCACAATTTGAAATGAAAGCCCTGCCTAGTAATGTAGACCGTGAATTTGTTTTAGGGTGTGGCTCAATGTGTGTGTGTGTGTGTGTGTGTGTGTGTGTGTGTGTGTGAGTGAACATCATATATTACATATGTTTGAACATTTGTTTGATATACCCCATTTCAGCTGTTGCCCATACTGATTTGCATGTAGCAGAATTTTCCCGTTACAATTTTACACTGATCATTTCATTCCTCAGCCCAAACCTCCTATCTCACTAACAGTGAAGTTTCCAGTGTGGGTGGTGATCTACTAGGGCACATGTGTCTTGTTCCTCTCTTCTTTTGTGAGTCTCTACCTGTTGGACTTCTCCTTTTCTCTCCATTTACTACAGATCCTTAAAGACACCCAGTTATTCTTTGCTCAGATGTGTCCAGAGCTGCATCCTGAAGGCCTATATTTTCAGTAGTTCCATTGCCTGCAATTCTCTTCCCCTGCTGCTAGCACAAATCACATCCCCATTTCAGGTTATCACTTGGGGGTTATTTTCTCAAGATGTCCTTACCTAAAATTATACCTTGCTGGTTCATCTGCTTATTTATTTCTTGTTCCTAAACACTTTTCATAATTCTGATTTTCAGTTATATTTTGAATTTTTTGACTATTGAACATGTTATACAATTTAGTAAGTTCCTTTTCTTTCTCTTTTATTATGGGAATTTAAGAGAAAAGGAGATTTTAAAAAATTTTTCTTTTATTGTTCAGTGGTATATTCATAATACTTAAAATTGTGACATATAATAGAAAGGTAATAAACATACTTTGAATATATAGTGGAACTTTAATAATCTATATTTCTAAAGAATCATCTTATATTCACACTAAACATGTATTTTGTCCAGGCATGGTGGTGCACACCTATAATCCCAGCTCTTGGGAAGTTGAGACAGAAGGATCACTTTGAATTTGATACCAGGCTGGACTACATAGTTAGACTGTCACAAAGAATACAAAGCAAAAAAAAAAATTATTTAATGCAGTCATTATGGTTTCTATAAGATTAAGGTGAAGAATGAGATATATACTATGATTTTATATCTCTAAATTATCTTGTGTGTAAAGACCCATTTTACAGAAATCCACATAAGCAAAAAGATACAATCATTAAACACTCTAGAATGCTTCCTGAAGGAGTGTGAAGGCATGAAAGTGGATTGAAAGGAAAACTGGAATAAATCATAAAAATATAATCAGAAGTATTTAGAGTATGGAATTAATGATTAATACAATTGTCAACATGTAACGGGCTTGTGTGTGGAGTGTGACTAGAAGGAGGAGAGGGAGATTTAGTGATGAGTTTCATCAATAAGGACTTCATGCTAACTCCTTTCTCCATTATCTGATTCTTCTGTAAAGATGGCAAGGATGGGAATCTTAAAAAGCAAAAGTAACACATCAGGATCTGAGGTTTGGATGCACAGAATCATGGGATACTGCACAGTTTAAAGTAATGGCTTATGGGAAAACAGCTCTTCACTTAGGAGAAAGGATAAGCCTGATTATGAGAAGCTAACAGTGTATTCATTCACTTTCCCTCTTTCTCTTACTATCTCTTGGTACATGGATGATATGCAAGTTGGAAGACAAAAGCCACAAGAAAACACCTATATAAGAATAATACGTGTCCTTTTGGACAATCTTTAAAGTCATGTGGAGGACTGTTGCCTCCACTACCTACTTGCCCTTTGAATACACTCGCTTCCCGTTATAAAGATTTCACACACATATCACTCACTGGTAGTTAAAACTTAGAATATTTTTGTCTTTGCATCTCAAAATATTATCCCCATTTGATGGTAGAGGAATGCCTACCTGATTTTCCTTGAAAATTTTGGATAGCTAGGTAGAACAAAATATATACAGTAAATTTACAATGCAAAGTAGTATAGTTTTATTTCATTTCATGGCTGACGATTTACAAATATAAATAAGTACTGAATAAATTGTGCAAAATGACTTGGGTGAAGTGTAAATTAAGTTGGGTGATTTCTCCATAGTAGACTAATAAAACCATGGATTCTTTTTATTTTTGACAGACACTGATGCTAAAATGTCTAGAAGGCTTCAAAGTCAAGAAAATATATTCTTCAAACTCTTTCCTAACGCTATTTAAATATGAAGTTGTGAAAGCACTCAGTTAGCTTGCCTGATAGGTTGGCAGTTTATGTGGACATTGTATTCATAAATAAATATATAGATATAGATATAGATTTATCTCCATTCTACATAATGTAGGATGCTTTCTTTTAAGAACAGATGAAATTATTTAAGTAATTTAGTCCCTCACAAATATTTTATTAGCATATATTTTTTATAGGTGTGATGTCAATGCTTTGCACACAAGGAGTGTATATTACAATTATGAATAAAGTTGGATGTGATTTTTTGATAACTAAAGAGTAAAGAGAATTGGGTCTGATTTTTAAAAATATTAATGAAAATAGCAAAGACACACCAGGCTCCTCTTTTTATTTTGTGAAAATAAAAAAGAATCACAAAAACAATCCAGCACTTGTACAGAGTGTGAATAGAAATGGGATACACTAATATTCACTCTGCAGTATTTCAAAGGTATTTATTTTATTTATGTAAGTACATTCTTAATGTTGAAACAACAAGGCTCTCTAATTCATATTCTGTATCCTCATGAAAAGCTCATAAACTAATAAGTTCTGCTCATAATGAAATTGTAATTCCATTACACTGTGCAAGTAAGAGGTGCATGTTAACAGCCTTCATCTAGTTCACAATGAATGCAGAGTGAATGCTGATTATACAGACATACAAAGAACCCATCTTCACTGACCTTTCAGTGTGATCAGGAGAGAGAGATGTGGAAAACAAATTTACTACTGGGCCAATAGAACTATGGGAAGGTAAGCTCATGTACTTTGGTCATTGACTATTTGGGCCTACAGTGAATTGAGGGTTACAAAAGTCTGGTTGGTAGTGATTATAAGTCAAAAAGTGAAAAAACAAGGCAAAATGGAGGCTGAAAGCTATGGGGAAAGGAGGACATGCAAGAATATAAGATAACCTATGTCTGATCAGGGAGATCAGGTCTCTCTCTAGTAAGTGAAAATAATCCAGCATGGTGGAGTTTGGAAGTAGGCTGACAATGATCACTTATCTGAGAAATAAGGTTCTGTATCATCTTATTTGTTGTTCTCACTACTCACTTTAATCCTCACCTGCTTGTTTTGGTTTGTCTCCTTTAAGGCATTCACTCAGCATTTTCTTAGGAATGTGTAGTTTCTATTAGAGTGGGCAGCATTGTAACTTCGTGCCACACTTGGGTAGCTGGATCCTTACCAAGCCTGGAAATCTAGGCCCGGCTTTCAGCTCTACAGTAAGGATTTCCATCTAATGGAGTCTGGCTTCCATGAATGTAGGCTGTTTCGATGATACTTGTTTTCATTATTCCTTTAGGTAGGTGAAGAGAAGAAATATTGTGCTTTTCCAAGGGATGGAGGAAAGTGACACTGTAAGCCACAAGTAATTCTTACTAACTTTGACTCACTCCATTAACAGTGGTAGGAAAATAAAATTAGATCCATCATAAGGTCTTAGTACTGCTACTTGAAAGCTATGTAAACATTGTCAAGATATTCAATTTCTGTAAGCTTTACTTATTTCATTTGTAACAAATCCACAATATTAAAGACTCTATAAACTTTGTGTGTCATCAGGAAATAAAAATGTAACTATATATGGAAGTATTTTAGAATGGAATCTGACAAGACAAAAAAGCTTAATATGAGAGAGTCTTGTTAAAATTGTCCTTAATCTTAGTTATTTTCAGTTGGTAATAAAAATAATCTCATGATTATTATGAGAAATAATTGGCATTAAAATAGTGAAAAAACACTGCAGTATACCTGTTGGATGGTAGATACTCTACCATCATGAATTTCTTTTATAATTTGAGTGTAAAGAGAAGGGGTTTCTTACACACCCATGTATCTGAGAGTGGGAGGTATGTTATGTATAAATGAATGTAAAAGTATGTGAAAATTTTGCTATGGGATTTATGGAAGTAAATATTGATTAATGGTAGTAATTATAATAGTGGGTATATTTATTATAATTCTTCACTTGTCTAAACTGCTGAATTAAAAAAATTGGGGTGAAAAATGAAAATCAAGTCATGTCATATGCTGGTACAAACTCTTAATATTGAATGTGTACTCATAATGTGCCAATAGAGATTTGAATTAAAAAAAAACTGGGATGCTTAAATCAAATGCCAGTCCTACAATTCACGTATATTATTTTTATTTTATTTTCTACAAATAAGGGAAGTTCAGCTTGTTCTGGCCAATCCATTATAAACTAAATGCAAATAAGAAGAATGCTAAATTTATTGAACATAAATTGAAAATATGACTCAATTGTATGCTTATTAATATTACATCTGAAAATATTGAAAACATTACCTTCATTCTCATTTATATTCTAAACTGGGAAGAAATGTTAGTTTTCCTCCAGTACCAATCCCCCAAGCTCTATGAGCTCATCACACAGCTACACAGAGGAAACATAGGGGACAGTTGCCAAAACCCAAAGACAAAACAATTCTCCATGATTTTAACAGCTATCATTGCTTGTGCAATTTGAATCATATTAAAAAGATAGCATTGGCAGATAAAAACATCATTACCAGGGATATTCACTGTATATTCAAAAGTGGTTTCAATCTTTAGTGGAGTTTTTCTGATATTACAAAGCACAAAGCAAGTTGGCGACACTTTTCAATAAATACATGATAAACAAAATGAGCAACTTGGTTCTGAGAGACATTCAGAAATTTTCAGATCTATGACCTTTAGCCGAATGTACTATAATTTACAAGTCATAGATTCACCGCAGAAATCAAAAGCAATGTTGCTAAATATGCTATATTCTATCTCATCAATGTAAAAGGTCTGTTGGTTAGTATGGACATGAAAAGAGAATAATTATTTTCTTAATGTTATGGACAGATCAATTATTGGACTTGAGGATACATTCAAAAGGCCTTCCCTAAAATGATTTTTTAGGACCCAGTTAAAGCTTAATTTTTTTTTTTTGCTCAAATCATTTGGTTGATACTTCATAAACGCTCACTTTTTATAGTGTATCTCCTTAATACTTCATCCTTGTTTTAAAAGCAACCTCTTCATGAGAATGACAGGTGGTTTTAGGATATCACTCTATCACTTATCAAATATTTTAATGTAAAGGTGGCTAGAAACTTCAGGTACAGCACAAGTTTTAGCAATATATACATTATCTCACACATGAATTTTAAAGAGATCATAGACATAGTATTATAGGGGTAAACAATGAACCTGTGACATATACATGCATTTATGTAAATGAGGAGGCCTGTTTGGTAATCAAAGTGGAACAGCTGTATAGCCTGAGACTCAAAAAGTAGCCAACATTTGCATTTCATCAAGTTTTATATTTAGGCTTAACTAACATCTGGCTGTAATTTTCATTCCAAGATCAATTTCTTTTACCTTCTTTGTATCAGTTCTAAGTTGCCATGTTTTAAATCTTGTGTCATAAAACAATGATATAATTTTTTAAATGGAAACACTACAGTTAATTTTTGCACACTAGAGGGCACTAAAATATCCCCTAATGAAATATACTCAATAGTTTGCCTTAGATGCCTTTTGAATGAATGATTTATAATAAATTGAACATCTTTAAAAGAAACACGGGAAGAATAACCATATTAATTTGACCCTGCAAATATTATCTTTAAAAATATGATCAAAATATTGTTTTTCAAGAGGCAGTCTCAATTGCCTAGGAAATAATAGTTCTCTAAACCTCAGTGTCTCAGAATAGTATACAGAAACTTCTCAAATCCCTTTTCCCAACTAATCTCTTCTCTGAAGTTGTAGTTGCAAAACTGATTTCAATGGATTTTCATTTGCTCATCATAGTGGCTCTTTGACTATGTTGACTGACTCATTAGAATACTATAACGCAGTGATGACGAAGCATTTAGAGCCTTCAGTGAGACAGCCAGTGGTGGCACATGGGTCGTAGGTTCGCCTCCTCTGTGACAGTGTCATACATACTCGGCAGTCTGTCTTTATTAGAACTGGGAAATGACCAGCCTTCTCTCATCGGGGTGGTCAGGGTTCAGAGCCTTCAACTTCATGGTTTTGTTTGATACCCTTGAAAATGTACTTAAAGTACAAGGATTTTTCAAAATGCCAAAGAAATGTTTTTAATAAATACTTTTATTTCTTCTCTTTCTTTATGCTAGATTTTCTTTTTTGTTATGCTTCTTCTTCTATATTCATTCTTAAAGAACTCATATGAGTCATAGAAAAACAGAAAGCAAAACCCTTAATTTTCTGTTTACTTTCTCTCCAGGGGCCTCAGCTAATGATGAGGAATGTCACCTAGAGCTCTATGTGCTATGGATTGGAAATGATTTTCAACTCTGCTTTGATTTAGGAGTCATTAGTTTTAATATCTATTTGGTTTGAAATGTGCATAGAAAAGTGTTCAAAAACAAGAAATGTAAAGAGATAAAAAATCCACTAAGCAGAAAGAAGACAGAAATGTTAGAAAAGCAACAACATGAAAACATTGTTTATAATTTTTCATTTTGAATAAATATACCTGTATTTGGTGTTAAGAATTGAGACTAGAAATAATTTTTCTCAACCAAAGATAATATTGCAGGATTTTGGATTGAAACATTCCATAGTATGCACATGTGACTACATGTGTTGTTTCCAATGACAAATACACCACAGATACACAAGATAGTGTATACGGTGGTGAGTCACAAGACAGCTGCCACTGTACATTGTCTTTAGTAGTCAGCACCACATGTAAGGATCATATCTAGCTCTTAAGGTTGCAATAGTCTATGGGAGAACTTAAAATTAACAAGATAAGTAACACTTTAAAGATATGGCCAAAGTAGTTTAGAATTACAGAAATGAATGTCAAAACAGTACACAGTCTAACAGATCAAATGGAATGGCAGAACTGATATTTGAAAGACAGAAGTTATGACTTCAGATGATCAAAGTGTCTTTGTGGAAGTGGAATATTCAAGTCCACTTAAATTTGTGAGTTAGAATAATTGTTTTCTTTCTCTGCCCCCGCCCCATCATTTTATGTTGTATTCTTACACATCTGGAAGAGCGTTTTGTGGGTTGTAGAGTTTGTTCTTTACAGCCAGTCTGTCTTTCTGGAATGGTGGCTCTGTTTTTACTCGATCTGTAAGTTTTAGAAAGTTGATTCACCTTCCTGTGGCTTAATTTTCTTACATGTAAAGTGAAAATGTTATAGCAGACTTGGTGCTTTGATGATGAAAAGAAGTTATTCATCTAAGAAGTTTCAATTGGCTCTTGAAGAATAATAGGTGTTTATTAAATATTTAGGTAGCAGGTTATTTGGAATTAAAAAAATGTTATTTATTTATGATGTTTAGGGAGACATCAATTGATATCTTCTGATTTTGTGTAATTCTTCCAAATTCCCTTTTAATGATTAAATAGTAGATTACTGAAATAAACATAGCAAAGTAAGATCTTAAGTCCTACTTGGCTTGCTTGTTTATATATTTGATTGCAAATATACTCCAAAACTATTTTAAATCATTTGATTACTCTATCATTGATAATATTCCTTCTTAAAAATCTAGTTTATAGTCTGAATTTGAGAAATTAATTATTTGATTGAAAACAATTCAAATGTAAATTTCAATTTAATCTTCATAATTTAAGAATGATACTCAACTTTTACAGCCTCTGTAGCATATTTTTGTCCTTTATTATATATTACAGTAGACTCTCATTGTCTTCAGTTGAAATTATTTGCTTATATAGCATCTTACCTACATGTCTTATGATCTCCAGATATTTATTACTAGAGGTTAAGCTGAGGATTTGTTTAGATTGATTGTTAGTATTTTGTATCTGTATGAAAGATGATTTTCAATTTGATATTTAATTTACATCTATGTCTAGCTTTCATTAAAATCAAAAGTTAATGTTAATTTATCTTAATATAGCAGTAAGCTGGTTCCATTGAAAACAGAGATGCAAACCGTATACTGAAAGTCACAAGACTCAAGAGAAAGACATAATACATTAAATATTACATACAATACAGGCCAAAAAATGAGCTGTGGAGCTTGGAAGATATGAGTGGTATGGTTAGAAGCTTGTGATATTGAGATTGAGATTTGAGGGGCAAAATATTGCCTTGCGAAATGAATCAACTGAATATAAAAATATTTTAAAATGTAGGGTACATTTCTGGATAGGAAATGTTGCCTTGAGCACACTGTAATATATGCTAACCCAATAATCACCTACAATATTGTGAGGTAGACAGTCTCATTACTTCAGTTTTATATGTAAGAAAGTTGAGATATTTTGAATTGTTTCCAATGTTTTGAATTTTCAGATGTTTATGGTGCTGAAGGGGAAATAAAAGAATGATATGGGATAGAATGAGGAATAATCTTGGAAGAGATATAAATGAAAGGTCATGTTGCACAAGATATGAGTATATTTTTATGACCCATTCCTCTCAATTTTCTATTCTCATCCTGTTTTGATTTCTTTATATTTTAATTGGTGATTCCAAGATATGGAAATCCCAGATCCTCAAGTGGATCTTCTCATTTCTCAGTGTAGGACCGGATATTTCTTTTGCCTGTAACATTTTGCTCCAGTGGGCTCCAAACAGTTACTTCTCCTCATGCCAAGCTCAAGTTAAATGCCAAACTCTAGGATGCTTCTCAGAATCCTCACCAGTACCCTCCAGCCTGTGTCCTCAATCTGGCCCAGAACTTGGACTGGACTGTTGATTATCACAGCTGCATGGTGACTATGTCCTACTCTGGACTTAAATTTCCCTAGGACAGAGTCTGGCCCAGTTTATCCATCTGGTTGACCCTGTGTAAACATAGTTATCTCAACACTGGGGAGGAATATTCTTAGGGATTGTTAGTTTTATGAATCTTATAATAAAAGGATTAGTAACATATACAAATGTGAATTTTAGAAGGATCTTTTATGGTGAGGAAAAAATGGGAACAGACTTGAGCTGATAGAAAGTACAAAGAAAATAATGAAGGTATTATATGAAGACAGCAATTAAAGACATATGGGGAAGTACACACATTTATTAGGTGCACAAGAGTATATGGAAAGTTTATGTGTTGCATATGGAATCAGAGTACATTTGTCTTTATTGCATTTGATTTACCTTTCCAAAGTCTTTTTCTTTTAAATTTTTCCTCACTTTAAACCATGTTCCCATATTCCAGGTCTTATTCAGTAAGAAGCAAATGTACAACAATTTCTCCAGGGTTATACACATGCAGTCAACTCTGGGAGTCTCTAGAACTATTAGATATAATGTCTTCATTAAAAAAAAATTGACCAAGATGAATGAATACAAACCTGAATTGTACCTATAAGCCATATTGTAAGGTGATATGAAGATCTGATAATATTTCCCCAAACCAGTAAAAGCAGAATCAAGCAGCAGACAGACCTGATGATTTCTGTAATTATTTAGTTCTGGAACCAAGCAGTACTTGACATCCTAAACTTTCTCTTGAGTTACTGATTAAATTAATATAGTCCACTTTTAAGAATTTGTTTAAGGAAAGTGACAAATAAAGATGGAAACATGTCCACTGACCCTCTGAAATGAGAAGACTATAAATGAGTTGAAAATTAGTTTTTGAGGATCCATGAATTGTTTCTAACAATATTATTCCTAAAGTAGTGCAATATAACTTGACATACTTACCACTTCCTATAATTTGTTAAAATGTATTGTATTTAAAAGTATGCATTAATAATTTCACATCACTCTTTGCAGTATAAAAATGAAATTTCCAGATCTTTTTCAATTCGCTTCTGTCACTATTTATCTAGTTATATTTTTGACAGTTAAATTTTATTTTTGATTCAAAACAAATTCTGTGCTTTATTTATGTATTAACTTCAACCTATTACATTTTAACAATTGAACTAAATTATAGTTGTAGTATACAGCTTTACTTTTTCTTGGTAAATTGTGAAATCTGTTCATATCAGTAAACACTCATTCTATTATTGTCTCTGGTTTCTGTTTTAGAATGACACTGAACCTACATGAAGAACAAAATTCACATATTCACTTTAATCTCATATTTAGAAAGAAGCATAAGCATAAATGATACATAATTTGTTTATATAAATGCATTATTTTAAATTTTAAATTACCTTCAAGTTTTATTATGAACAAAATAAATAGGCATTTCTTTTAGCCAAAGAAATTAATAGTGTATCTTTCCTAATTTTCACTTGTGTAAACTGTAGAAAACCATCCACTAATTTCTTTCAAGCTACCAAGGAATAATGTCATTCATGGCCTGATTAGGTGTATAATATATAGAAATGATATATTCAAAAGCTAAGAATCAATTATGAAACATATTTTCCTGGTGGGTTTTCAAACAGACAATTTTAGGACTTAAAGTAGCTCAGAACAATTGAAATTTATAAATCAATTTGACTATATTATGTATTTAAAAATAAGCATTATTACTAACATTTGATACCTTTATAAAGATGTATAACATGTAAATTGTAAAGCAAAATACCTATTATGAATGATAATAGTATAAGTGATTTTTTTGAACTACATACAAAGCCAAAAAACTACATGGTGCTAGTAGTGAATCTACTTACCAGTCCTTCCTAACTCTACCTCCAATCTCTCCCAGGATTCAATATACTTTTCCAAATTAAGTTTTACTATGAAAACAGTAAACTTTATAACTTTTATTATATTTATTAGAACAAATTTATGTGATGGATAGAAAAGTCAGAATGTATTCAATTTATATACAAATACATATACACATATACATACATATATACATATGTATATATTCTTTGCTTTGCCAGAACACCACACTTCTAAATAATAAATCTAGAAATAGTATTTCTTTGACTATGAGAACCAACACTAAGATTTAACATAGCAAAATAATAAAACAGTTATTTTTCTCTTACTTTAGGCAATCTCGTATGAAGCAAAATTTGAGGTTCTGGAAAACATACTAATTTCCCAAGTTATCATGGTGGATGGCTTAGACATATTCTTTGGCAAGTTTAATAGCCATGTAGTTGTTTGTTTACCACAGATAATATATTTCTCCAAATTTTATAAATATCTAAAGGTTTAAATTGATTGAATTTAAATTTAGTCTTAGATTTTTATTCTAACAATTTGTTATGTTTTCTTTTCCTTCTAAAGTAACTTGCATGAATCGTTTTGATTGACAGTGAAAAGCTTAAACATATATGGATCTAAAAAGAAATCTGCAAAATGTATAAAATTTGAAAATAAAATGGAGTCTTTTTAGCTCGAATCTTTATCTTGGGATTATTTATGTCATCTTCAAGAAATTTATGAGGATCCTCTAGGCCTCATGGTAGTCCTTTATTATTTTCCAGTTGCACGGATTGTGGGTAATATGCTGATTACTCCCAAGTCATCCCAAGTTGAACCGTGTTATTCAATTACATAATAATATCATTCATTCAATCAGCAAATATTTTATTCCAAAATATTTAGTGGAACCATACTTTATATCTGCCTGTGTTCCAGGCTCCAGCAATCTAAAGTGAGCAAGACAAATACCCTTCCCTATGGACCATGTCCTTCATTATATTTTCTTGGGTGAGCAAGTCAACCTGAATATTTTTAAATAATTCAGAATTAAAACACTAATACAACTTCAAAATTTAAAAAATGGGTCTTCTGAATTTTCATCTGAACTGCTATTTTATGCACAATGTCTATATTTATATCTATATAATTCCATAAAATTGCTCTTAGAAATATTAAATCATCTATTAATACACTGGGAAAAATACCACAGCTGAAAGGATATTCAAAAAATGTGTTTAGAATGGAAACTTTCCATTTCAAATTTGTGAATGATTACAATTATAATTTTGTATATACAGATGTTTTAAAGCCAATTTGATGGCCTAAATAGAAAATTATAGCAATATATTGAAATACAAATATCGTAACAATTTTATGGTCTATATGATAAAACAATTCTTTCTATAATTTAAACTAAAGGAAGTTTAACTCCTACACATATTTAAATGATTCATTATATTATACAGAATAAATACAGGAGGAAAAATGTCAGTACCAATTTATACTTCACATTCTTGTTTTTACAATTTTTACAAATTATCCATGCAAATGCATATGGTTACAAAATTATGTCTGATTCAAATTTCTATTAGAGAGATAGCCATCCAAAAAGAAAGACTTTCAACATGTTACTAGATAGCCATCTTATACCATGTAAAGTGAAATAAGGGATATAACTCTAAATAATACAATAAATCAATGGTCTTGTTGCAAAAATCCTCACAGCGATACTGGTCATGAATGCAGAAAATTATCAGAAAGTTCGTACATCATGACCAAGTAGATGTAATTTCAGGAATGCAGGGATGGTTCAACTTACGTAAAACGATAAATATAATATACCACATAAAAAACAGTAAGGACGAAAATCACATGATCATCTCAATAGACATAGAAAAATATACGACAAAATGTGATGTACATTCAGATAAGAGCATTAAAAAATAGAAATGGAAGATCTTTGTCTCAAACTGAAAAAAATCCATCTGTGACAATCTAATGGCCAGAATCATAATAAATTAAAGGAAGCTGAAAGTTTCCTCTAAAGTCAAGAACAAGACAAGAATGCTATGGCTACTCCTTTGTAATATAGTCCTCAAAGGATTAACTGGGTAAATTAGACAAAAAAAGAAATCAACAGCACAGATATATGGATATCCTTCTTTGCAGATGAAATTCTCCTCTGTTAGGAAAACTCTTAAAAACTTCACCAAATGAATACTAAAACTAATGTTGTTTTGGTATGATACTGGAATACAAAATCAATACTCAAAAATAAATAGCCTCTCTGTACACTAAAAACAAACTCACTGAGAGAGAAATTATGGAAACATCTTTCAAAATCACATCAGGAAAAATAAAATACTACCAATTAAGGGAGAGAAAAACCTATACAATGAAAACTACAGTAATCTGAAAAAAGGAAATAAAAGGGGGTATCAGAAAATGGAAAGGTATGTCCTACATAGACAGAACAAATATATACAAACAGAAGTTTGCTAAACTAGCAAAATCAATTCTGGGAATAAAGGCAAAGCTATGAGCATCATGATTCCAGACTTCACGTACTACTACAAAGCTACAGCGGTGAAAACAGCGTGGACTAGAGTGGAGGTCCAGATTCTTGGATGTAGCAACAAATAGAGGATACAGAAGCAACCCCAAGCATACTAAACTATGTTATCTCTGAGAAACAGCTCAATTCCCTTATCTTGAGAAGAGATAGTCTCTTTAAAAATGGTGCTGGGAAAAACTGGCTATCTACATGGTCATCCAAAGGTTGAATTTAGACCCATTACTCTTATCATATACTGAACTAAAATTAAATGCAGTAAATATCTAAAAATTTGAATAGGAATACTTAAATTACTACAAGAAAAAATAGGTAAGTCATTTTAATAATGGGTGTAATGAAAGACTTTCTAAGCAAAACCCCAATTGCATAAGAAATATACAGTGATTCTACAGTGGAATCACTTCAAATTAAAAAAAAAATGTCTACATAGCCAAGGAAATCATCAACAAAATAAGAAGATAATTTACAAAATGATGAAAAAATTTGATAGCTACTCCTCAGATAAAAAGAATAATATCTAAAGTATAGAAAGGGCTCAAAAACTAACCCATTCAAATAGAAGATCCAATCAATAAATGGACATTTGAAATGAATAGACACTTCTCAGAAGAAACTATACATATACCCCATGAATATATGAAAAACTGTTCCATATTGCTGGCCATTCAATAAATGCAATTTATTTATTTATTTAATTTAATTTAATTTTATTTTTGGTTTTTTGAGACAGGGTCTCGCTTTGTGGTTCAGGCTGGCCCTGAGCTCAGCCTCCAACTCACATCACAGCAATCCTCCTGCCTCTGCCTCCCAAGTGCTGGGATTACAGGCATGAGTCATCACGCCCGGCACTGTGGTATGTGGTACTGATTGCTGCTGGGCATGAGTCTCCACACTCAGTGTGATATGTGGTCGCTGGGGATCGAACCTGGGTCCTTGCACTTGCAAGACAGGCGCCAGAACCACTGAGATAACTCCTTGGCCCCGATAAACGCAATTTAAAACAGTACCATAATAACATCTCTATAAAGAGTGACTATCAGTGTGAAGTCAACCTGTAGCAGAAGCTGGTAAATCTGTAGGAGTAAAAGAACCCCTTCTTATTTGGTGAAAGTGTAAACTGGAAAAACCACTACAGAAATTAGTATGGAGTTTCTTAGAAACAGAAATTCCATTTTGCCCAGTTATTTTCTTTCTAAGTCTTTGGACAAAAGAATTAAAGATGTCACGCCACAGTGATATATACATACCTATATTTATGGAGGCACAATTTATCTTAGCTACATCTTGGAAGCACTCTATATGTCTATTAACAGATAAATGGGTAAAGCAAATGTGTTTACACATGATGGGGTATCACTATACCATAAAGAAGGATAAATCAGAGTCATTTGTAGTAAAATTGATACATCTTGAGGCAATATATTTGCATGAAGTAAATCAGACATGTGGGTTTAAATATAGCATGGTTTAGCTTTTATGGGAACTCAATATTTAAGTAAAGTTCCAGGTAAATACATAATAGGAAAAAGAGAAAAAATAGTTGCTGTAGCCCAGTTTGGAGGTATATCTAAAAATATACTTTGATTTAATATAACTGTCCTATATGTTTTTTTTTATGATGATTAGTCTGTTTGTTAATCTGTATCCATGATAATTAACTTAATAAGGATTTATAAGTAAATGAACCTGATGCTGTCCAAAAAAGGGAAAGTAGGAAGGAAGGGAGGAAATTCAAAACTGGCACGTGTAGAGTAGACACAGCACTTTGCCACGATGATGCTAATAATTATGAATTGCAAACATGTGCTTTTTTTTTTTTATTCTGGTGCTGGGAATTGAATTCAGTACCTTGTGATTGCCAGGTAGGCACAGAATCACTTAGCTACATCCTTGGCCCTAAAAACGTAAAGATAGGTGACTATTGTCTATTTTGTTAATATTTAACTCGCTTTCTCCCAGAAGTGGTAAGCAATGTTCCTTGTGATGAATTTCAAAGTACATATTTTTTTGTTTGTACATTAGCATGTATAATTGTTTCATAGTTCACAAATACAAAAAAAGATTAATAAATTACTTGACAGATATGCCATAATGCTTTCAATTAGGTGATTTACTTGGATAACAGTTAAAGTAACTCATTAAAAATACTAAAAAAAATCATAAATTTCTAAACTAATGACAATATTTTGCTGCCCTTTACATCTATATAATTTTTTATGTAACTTTATCATAGCAATCAAAAGTCTGTTATGAATGAATGATTAACATGTGCTAGTATTCCTTTAGACCCTTGCCAGAATGATTTTGTGCAAAATTACTGTGGTTTTATGTGTTAATTAAAAAAAAAAACAATTTAGACTATTTCATGAGTTATTTTCAATTTTTTGAGAGTTAAAGTACAAATTCATTAATTGTAGTGTTCATGAAATGGATGTTTTAGTTTTGAACACCAAGTGGTTTAAACGTACTGTTGATTTTCTTTTCATAAAAGATCTCAAGATATGTATTTGGTTGACTAGTAGTGACTTGTTAATACAGGGTGAAATAAGTTAGTGATATCAGAAAAAAATAAATCCAAATCTTTAATTACTTAAAAAAGATTTTCTATGACCACATCTCTTATTTTATAGCAGATGATTTCAATTAAACTCAGATCAATTTATTTTTTATTTATGTTACTTTTAAAAATTCCTTAACATACATTCCCATCTAAAATAAAATTAAATGTTAATAGTTCCAAGTAGACCTTAGAGTACTTACGCTGAAGAGAAATTTGGTTCTTAAATTATTTTCTACATAATCATAAGGACAACTAAAATAAAATACGTTCAGTTTATGACATGTATCAAGATGCTAAAAGCATAGTCCAGACACATTTTGATACTAGATAAAGATAGTAAAAGTGCCATTAGAGTTATAGGTGCAGGCCTAGGGATTTAGCTCAGTGGTTCCTGGCATCTGCCTTGCAAGAACAAGGTCCGTAGTTTGATCCCTGATGACACATACAACAATGTTAGGTATGGTGACTCACACCCATCAGCAATCCTACCACATACCACAGTGCCAGGCGTGGTGGCTCAGACCTGTAATCCCAACACTGTGGAGGCAGCAGCACGAGGGTTTCCATGAGTTCAAGACTCACGTGGGATACATAGTGAGCTCAGGGCCAGTCTCAATTACAAAGTGAGACCCTGTCTCTAAAAAAACGAATTACTGGTGCAAGTGATTATGTAACTTCATATCTTCTTTGGATCCTGATTTAACATTGTCATATTAAATATGTAACTTTAAACTACATTCTTTAAGTATCTCAGAAAGATATTTACAACCCACCAAAACTATAAATTGGTACTAGAGTTAATCTGTGTTATGTCCTATAATTTTATATTTGTGTAAATGTATTCATAATTTCCATTTTACTCAATAAAAGTAAATAATAATAAAAGTTGCAGAAAAAACTGTGTTCTTTTTAAAAATCTCGACTAGCAATAACTTTCCAAGTTAACTGAAGAAACTCCTTTTGGTAAGTCAAAATGTACTGCAAGTTATTTTTCTTAAAGGATTCTTGAAAATATGGCTATTATTAGTTTGGTAATGAACATAATTGAAAACAGGAACACTTTAGAGATACAACCTTTGGAGCAGTCTTGTGGTTTTTAAACTCCTCTTCATGTATCTTATTCTGGAACCTTTGGCTATGAGTGCTTTTGTTTTGCTTCCTTTTAAATATAGCCCCAGAGGGTAGGGGAAGTAGGGAGCGAGGCTGGGGGACTGAAAGATGGGGTGGAAAAATATGATAAAAGAAGGAAAAAAATAGAAATAAAGCATTTGCAAATGGGGGAGAGGGGAATGGGGAAGAAACAAGAACCAAGATACATCACATACAGGTACAAATTTGCAAAGATGAATGTAATGGGAATGCATACCTCAAGTGTACTAATAAACTTAAAGGGAAAAAAAAAAACCAAAAAAACCCAAAAAAAACAATCATTCAGCATGTATTTGTTTTCCAGTGCTTTGGGGATATTTACATCTCTCTGTGATTAGCACATTGCTTATTTTGTCACTGATTCCTGTGGATTCTCATGCTTCTTCACCTAACTGCTTTAAGCCTAACATCAACTAATTTAAAAACTGTGTGAATTTTCTTTGTGTGTTAGAAAAATGAGGAAACCTATTAGCAATTCTAGCTCTTACGCCATAAAGGAGACAAATAATTTTTGATGATCATTTAAAAATTATTAATTAGTTTGAACAAATCTACATCAATATTTTATATTACCTAGAGTTGGGCTTCACAGAGCTCTTAATCTATAATAATGGTAATATTTTCTAGAATTTATTATCTGGTTTCCCAACTCCAGGATGTTTTCTAAATCAACTGTCTTTTAAAAGTATTCTCTTGGAACGACTCCCATGTTAGAAATGTGATAATTGGGGCTTGGCAAGTGTGCTTTTTCCAAAGTTTACAAATATTAAGTAGTAGAGTCCATGTGTTTCCAAGGTGTGCTCAGCCCTACAATTTATTTAAATTTTTATCTACATATTTCATCATTGACTCTACAGCCCTTTTCCTCTCATAACTTGTGTATTTAGGATTTCTTTTCTACTAAATTCATCCTATTAGATACAAACCAGTCAGTCTTCATTTGTGTAGCACTTATTCTATCATATCATAACCACCTCAGATTTAAGATTAGTAAGAATCTGTGTGATATTTAAAGCTGGCAACATTTACTCGAAAAAGACTAAGTGGATGTCGTAAGATGATGTTACATAAAGGAAAGAAGACAGTTCTGCATGTTGTCAGGATGCACAGGATACAGAAGAATGTCTTTGAAGTTGGACTTAAAAACACACACAATAAATACAGCATCATTCCAATGGCCAATGTTTAGTTTTTCAATTAATGATTTCCATACTACAGCATACCCGCAGCAATTGCTGGGCTTAGTTTAAATAAAATTATACAAGAAATTAAAAAAAAAGGTGCTCAAATTCTAGTTCCATCATGGACTACATCATAAGGAAATCAGCTGATGTTGGTAGCGCCTCAGGGCCCCATCTAAGCAGTATGAACCTAGCTGTCACAACCTTGCAGTTTATTTACACAGTTTGGTAACAGAAAGTGATCCCTGCCACGGATAGGGGCTAAGAACTACTTAAGTGCATAAAACTACAATTATGTTTAGAAAATTGTAATCTGTCTAATGAGGTACATGTTAAAATATATAAAATAAAGTCATAGGCGCAGTGACAGTCTTATGTCCAAAGTACAGAGATAAAAGTATTTCATTAGGTCTGCTAGGTAATTTGAATATTTTTAGAAAATAAGTGATGCATTTGATGGACTGCAGGTTTTACAAAAAGAATATGTTTCTGCCCCTCAGGTGCCTGTTAAAGGTCCCAGTTAGCATCAGTGATTTGGTCAGCTTCTCTTGTTTCAAGAGAAGCTGTTGCCTTGAATTTAATCTCATTTTCTTTCCCCTCTCCCCAGACAGAAAATCAGTGACTTGCAGCATAGCTTGGACTGTGCCTTAGTGCTCCATGAAAGATGAGTAGCTGAGTAAACGAAGGAAGAAGGTCTAGTCTCCGAGTGACCTCACAAAGCACAGCCATCTCAGTACTAAAGCTAACTGGGCTGTATCAGGAGAAAAGAATGTGTGTATTTGTGTCTCTGTTATAATTTTCTGAGACTGATATTCTTGTTAAGTAAGGCAACATCTCTCATCTGAAGTCAGTCTTGGGCTACCAGAGGGCAGTTAACAAGGAGCAAAGAAGTAGGAGCTGAGATCAAAGAGGTGATGTGAAATCAGAGTCCAAGAGGATTTAATTATCAACAAAATTATGAAGAAAAACCAGTTCAATGGTGAAGAATACATTGGACTATGAAAGACTCTTTGGTATAGTTTCCTCAAATAGCACGAAGATGAAGATGTTTATAGAAAGGTCAAGCAGTATAGGTCAGGTGCTCACCAACGACATCTGTAAGTGCTGGAAATGACTCAAGTCAATCAGTCCACTTTTTCTCATTACTTCTCAGAGAAAACACAAACATTTTAGGCTGATGTGGTCTGGTTGAAATTATGCTCCCCAACAAGTATTTCTCATGAAAGTGAAAGGAATTAGTCACTTATGAAAATGTGGTAACTCTTTGCCCACACAAATAATTCCAATATTATTCAGAAATTGTGACATTTAGATCCAAAAATATGAATGTTGATAGGTGGAGATAATCATGCTAAGTTTCATGGGGGGACAACTTACACAATTTTACTGGAGCAAAAACAGAGTTCAAATTATTTTTCTCTTGAGGCCTTCTATACCACCAATATTTTTGTTGTTTTTTACAAATACAAGTTATAAGGAAAATAAAAAGACCATAAATATACCTAATACACAGATGTATGGATAATTTTAAATCATTGTTTTCTTTCTTAAGACAACTTAAAGTTAGCAGAGTATATTAAAATGCTATGCTACTTCACACCAGTCTGACAATTCTTTCCATAGAGAAATGTGAATGTTGATTTCTCTAGCAATGTCAATACAGTTTGCTTAGGTCTAAGGATTTGTAAAGATCTGGGTTTTTCAGTGGTAAATTTGGGGAAGTTCTGGAGAGAAAGAAGAAATTAGTCGGCTATCTCAGGGTTGGGAGTAAGAGGAGAACAAACTATGGAATGTATTTAAAACCATTAGCATTCTCAGATTTGTCTAATGAAAGTTAAATTTCTGAAGATTACTTTTCTCCCACACTAGTTGTCTTCCTTTGTCAGCAAAGGGCATATATAATTAAAAGCATAATTAGCAACCCGACTTCTTAATTCAGGCCAGTTCCACTGTATCACTTCAAAATTTCATCAGATATTTGCACAAGAAGCAAGAATAAATTTACAATGGATTTTTATATTTGACTAACACAAACTTAATTGGCATTCTTATTAAATAAGTTTCATGCTTTCAACACTAAAGATGTAAAGAACATATTTAACTTCTGTATCTTAGTAATCAAATATTGCATAAGTATGAAAGTAATAAAACAGTAAATAAACAAGGCTTTCTTTACCCTTCATTCTATTAAAAATAATGATTCTTATTCTTTCCTATCTAAAATTCAGTTGGTCTGATATATACCCATATGGTAACACTTTGCATCTTTTTTCTAATAATCATCTGTAAACACTCAGTGAGTAACACTACTTCAGGTATCTCTGTAAACTCTTCTGCAATAAGATTATTATTACACCCCCCCCAAATTAGGAAATCGGGTAAAGAGAGGTTACATTCCTTTCTTGTGCTCACATAGATTTTTGAGTCTCATTCGTAAGTGTCCTCGGCCCTCAACCGTCCAAAATCTTTTTGACACCAGGGACTGTTTTCATGGAAAAAATATTTCCTCCAGACCAGGACAGGGGTTGGGAAGATGGTTTTAGGGTGACTCGAAGGAGCAGTGCCACTTGGATACCTCACAGACACGGGTAACAGCAGGGTTTGTGTTCCTATGAGTATAACACCCAGGCAGATCTGAATGGGGCAGAGCTCAAGCCATTGTCAGTGCCGGGATGTAAATACAGATGAAGCTTCCCACCCCGGCCCACCGGTCACTGCCTACATGGCACCCACATTCCTAACAGGCTGTCGGCCCAGTTTGAGGACCTGCCCTTTACACCACTGCAACATGTTGCTTCTATCCCAAGTGCATATGATGGTGAACATGACCCTAAGGAAGAGTGTAAACCAAATACTCAAGTTTTAGCCTCTCAAAGAAGCAGGCATGGACACAGTAAAACATTATTATGTATTTGTAATGCACAAAAATACTTTGTAACTTAATACTACATTTAAAATAGCATAAATACTTTTATTTTTAGAACCCAAATGACATTGTTCTGGTCCATAAATAAGTAACTAAAGACAAATACATTTCACCAACTAGACTGGTTTTCTTTTTTTTGTTTTTTGAGACAGGGTCTCGCTTTGTAGTTCAGTCTGGCCCTGAGCTCAGCCTCAAACTCACATCACAGCAATCCTGCTGCCTCTGCCTCCCGAGTGCTGGGATTACAGGCGTGAGCCACCATGCCCAGCACTATGGTATGTGGTACTGGTTGCTGCTGCTGGGTGTGAGTCTCCCTGCCTAGTATGGTATGTGGTTACCGAGGATCGAACCCAGGTCCTTGTGCTTGCAAGACAGGCACCAGAACCACTGAGCTAAATCCCCGGCCCTAGACTGGTTTTCTCTATACACATTTTTCCTATGAATTTAATATACAATATAATTTGAAATTAGATTTAGTTTACATGCAAATTCTTTGAAGTATAAGTTTACCCGCTAGGCAAATGTAAATTCCAGAGAATTATCTTTCAGGAAAATAATAGTTGATGTATTTTCATAACAGATTAAGTGAGATACACCAGAAAAATAAATTCCTTAGTAAGTTCAAAATGGTAAAAGCCAAAACTTTATTACATTATAGCATATAGAGTATATATTAGCTATTGGATAAAATTTATAAAATGGAAATGAAAAAGCCTTAATTCCAATAAATATTTGTTAACATACCACTCACCATGCTTAACATACTACAAGTATGATTAAGATTTTTCTGATCTTAATTGTAAAAAGCTGTATTATAAAATAAGAAAGTGATGAGGTCATAGAAGGGTGACCCCTGGAGCACATGAGGTACAAGCAATGAGTCCTACATCCCCTTGCTTGGCTTTGTGCCCCGCCTACTTCAGTAACAACCCAGGACGTATGTGACTCTCAGTTCCCTCAGGAGCATGTTATGAATCAGTGTACGATGACCCTATGTCACTATTCTTATAAATGATGATGATTATTTTATTATTATATCAGATGCTAAAGATGGACTAACAGGCAAAATGGATTAATTCTCACAGGGCAAGCCCCCCATAAGTCATAGAGTTTAAAAGAAAAGAAATGATAAGAAACAGATATTCTGGTTGAAATTCTCATTCCTCCATCCCTTAGGTCACATCTGTGCCTCCAAGAGTCATACTTAAATGGGCTATGGTGCCTCTGGAACAGAGTCAGGGTAGCCCTGTCATAGAACACTTTGGAAGTCTTCTACATTCCCAGATGGGGCTACTGACCACAGGAAATGTGGTTGGTATGATGGATTTTATGAACTTTTTCATTGGATTTAACATAAATAAAATCTATCTGAGCTTTGAAAAGTGAATCTGTGGGCAGAAAATACTAGTCATGTTAAGGTAGTTGAAAAGAAGTTTGGAAGTTCAGGAAAATCAAACATTTTGTATGACCTCACTTCTACATTGAGCACAGACACAGAACATGCCAGAGTAACAAGGACACCAAGATGAGTTAAAAAAAAAAAAAGATGAGTTAAATACCCAAGAAATCATGGCTTGTCAGTAGACTGAGGTGCCATTTGACAACTTTTCATTAAATATTTAAATGTGAATTAAATTCCTCAGTACTACTTTAGTTACTTGAGATCTCTCAGGTTCATAATTACAAAGACAGAGATCACTCATTACTATTAACACAGAACACTTCAATGCCTCCTGATAATCATAAAATGATATAAACTGCATTACAGCATAAACACTGTTATGGGCCTGTTTCACAAAAAATGTCACCAGATTAGTATGTTCCAGAGACACAGACATTGCAGGAGAAGCTTTGCTGAAAAACAAACTCTGAACTTAGTTAAAGAAGCGTATATACTTAAAAATCAAACTTGCCAGGGAAGTGAAAGACTTGTACAATGAGAATATGATACACTTAAAACCAGAGACTGAGCGGTATGAGAAAATTGAAAGGTTATTCATGCTGCTCTGTGGGCAGAATAAATACAGTCAAAATGGCTACTCTACCAAGATGGATATCCAGATTTAATTCCAATCAAAATACTAACAACATTGTTTACAGAGCTGGAGAAAATAATCCTAAAATCCATGTAGAACTAGAGGAGACCTAGAAGAGCAATTATAATTCTGGGTGACAGGGGCAAGGCAGGAGGAATTGTATCCCCAGACTATTAATTATATTACAAAACTACATTTGTAAAATGGCATGATGCTGGCAATAGACCAGCAAAGCAAAAACAAACAAACAAACAAACAAACAACAACATACTTATGGATAAGTGGAATAAATTAGAAGGTACAGAAACAACCACAAGCATGCTCAGCTGTCATCTCTGACAAAGAGGTCAAATCCCTTTGATGGAGAAAAGATAGTCCCTTTACGAAATCGTGCCAGGAAACACTGCCTGTTCACATGCAGAATGTTGTACTTAGAGCCATGTCTCTCACCACACAGGAAATCAAAATTGAAACAGATCAAACAGCTAAACATTGAAAGAGAAACACTTGGGCTTCTAGGAGGCAAATAGGTAAAACTCTTTAAGAGCAAGTGCAAGTTGAGATTTTCTGAACGAAGTGCTGATTGCACAAGAAATGAAGCCAAGAATCAACAGATGAAATCACATCAAATTAAGAAGCTTCTGCAAGCAAAATGAACCATTAACAGAAGGCAGACACAACCTCCAGAAGGGGGAAAATATTTTACCAACTATTCCAGAGATAAAAGAACGATATGGAGAATATATAAAGAACTCAAAGGACTCAGACTCCTCAAATTTAAAATTTCAATCCAAGAGTGGACATCTGTAATGCGTAGACTCTCTCAGATGAAGACATATAAATGGACAATAAATATTTAAAAAATATTTTGCATGGCTAGCCATTTGAGAAATACAAATTAAAGTAACATTGGGATTCCATCTTACTTCAGAATAAAATTATAGCCATCAGGAAATTAACCAATAACAGATGCTGACAAGGCTGAAGGGGGAACAGAACTCTTCTCTATTTTTCCGGGTGTATAAACTGATACAACCACTGAAGGGATTCATCAAAAAAACTGAAAGCACAAGTTTATTCAACCCAGCCATTCCTCTACTATGTATCTTCCCAAAAGAGTGAAATACATGGTATCACAGTAATTTATGTACACACATGTTTATAGCAGCTCAATTAATAATAGCTGAATTTCGGAAGCAGCCTATCCAAGTTAATGGATAAAAGTGATGTGGTATTTATACACAATTGAGCACAACTGTGCTATAAAGGAGGATAGATGAATAATTTGTAGGATAATTAATGTCCTTTGGGACCACATAATTAAGGGAAGCAACTCATATACACAAGTTTAAATATCACATGATTTTTCTTATGTGCAAAAGTCAAAATCTTTAAAGTACGAAAAGAAAGATAATCCGCTGAGAGCAACATATTTTAAAGGGTACTTTGACTCAGTAAAGTGTCTTGCATGTTTCATTTATTGTTTGCCACATCATTCTGATTTTCCATCTTTATATATGAACATCAAATTTGTAATGTTTTATAAGATAAATAAGTCTGATCCACGAAAAATAAAAGGATTGAATGGAGAAGGGAAAAGAAGAGAATGTGTTTTGTACATGGATCAATTTCTTACAGTGAATGAAATCATAATGCACTACAAATACGTAATTTAAAAAGTCCAAGAAAAGCAAAATAATATATCACTCCCAGCTTTCCCACTTGTAGCTGTAATAGTCCAGATAAATTAATTAACCTTTCTAGATTTTTGTTTTCTCTTATCTAAAACTATAACAGCTTCTACTTATAGATTCTTTTGAACATTAAATAATTTTCTCCAGGTGTTTTGATTTATGGTTTTTATTTCTTTCTCTTATTGCTTCTAACCTTATAGCTGGCTTGTGCAACATCCTGCATTATTTTCTTATTCTATTTCCCTCAGCTAATCTTCTTTGCTAGATAAGTGGAAATTATCTCACACTGACTTTTGTTCTAAACATCTCACAGTACTAACTACTCATGTGTAGATCTTAATAAGTAATAAATTTAAAAAGTAAAAAATATAGTGAAAGAATCTGGAGGTCTTTTGTTCATTCCCTTTAGCTGATTTTTTAGTCTGTTTTAACATCTCAACTTTCAATCTCTCAACATCTTTTTTTTT